>JANHGL010008144.1:0-76920 GCA_024611195.1 Ceyx melanurus | reverse complement strand
TTCTCGCGCGACTGTCCCGCCGCGGAGCGGAGCCTTTTGTCAGGAAACACGTTTTGTTCTGGGGGATGGCAAAATGTTGCCGGTCGCCGCGCAACTACGCTCGGGGGTGAGCGCATCCCTGCGAGGAGGGAGGGCAAGAATGTCACGGGTGTTCAGCGTGGGCCCTCGCGGAGAGGGCATGTGGGGGAGGCACCAGTGCCAGGCTGCTGCAAACGGGATAAAAAGGGGCGGGGGAAAAATAATTTATAAAAAAAATGTCCGTGTATCCCGAGCGTTCTGTGCACGGGCCGGGGGCGCGGGAGCTTGGCAGCCCCCCACGAGCCGCGCGTGCCGATCGCGTGCCCCGTCTCACGAGCCCCAGCGCGTGCCCCCTCAGGACTTCTCGCGCTCATACTCCCCCTGCGCGGGGGCCATTCCCTGTTCCTTCACAGTTCCCTGTTCCCTCACGGCGCCGGTGTCGGTGTCGGGCGGCTCCGCTAAGCGTTCCGCCCCCGCCGCGGGGCCGCCTCGCCCGGGCCGCGGCCCCGCTGCGGTCGCTTTGAAGCGGAGCGCGGCTGGAGCCTGTCCGTCTGTGCCCGGCGGGGACGCGGTGCTGCGCCGGGAGCCGGACGATGGTGAGCGGGGCCGGGCCGGGCCCCCGTGACGCCCGCGGTGGCAGGTGGCTCCGGGAGCGGGGCCGCGGGAGGTGGGGTGATGGGCCGAGCCGGGTCGAAGCCCGAGGGCACAGCCTCCGAAAGAAGCGACGTCCCGAGAGTCCGAGATGACGCAGCCGGTACCTGGCGCCGGGCCCTGTCGGGCGGGCCGAGCGAAGCCCGCGGGTCCTGGAACCGGGCTGTGAAAAGCAGGGCCGGTTACGGAGAGGGCACGGCTCCTGTGCCACTGGGTTCGCGTACTGGTATCTCTTTCAAACACAGTTGGTATTTTATGCAGAAGAAGGCTGGTTTATCAAATCTGCAGTCAGAGCGTAATACTTCCCAAGATACATCGTTGTACCCCCGTTGCTGCCCTGTTGAGGTTGGGCACCCGCAGCCGCGGACTGGCACGAGGGGAGGCAGTCGGCGCATAGTGACTGTTAGCAGAGGTCACGGCAGACACTCTTCGGTAGTCGCATTTTGAAACTTGGGAGGTAGTTAAAAAATAGAACGGGGAAAAACCAAATCACCTTATATTGTCTAATTCTGAAGACAATGCAAACGGCTTTATTGGAGATTTCTCTTGCTATGTGTCAAAACTTTTCTTTTTAAATACTTCAGTGCTATATAGCTCCATGCATGTGCATGGTGATTTACACAAAAAGGTCATTGTTTTGTTTGTTTCAGCTTATATGAATAGTCTTTGTCGTGCAGGTTGTTTCTTGTAAAGTTAGCTCAGGTCTCAAATGTAAGTGAATTGTCACATGGTTGCTGCTCCAGAGTCTGGTGGCTTTATTCCTGCAATCTCTTTTGCCTCTCTGGAGGCACAGGCTCTTCTGAAATGACCACGAAGAATTACTTATGTATATCTTCAAATTGCTGATCTTGTACATCTGATTTTATTGTTTCTCATTTACCTGAACTGTGCTTGTGAGTAAGGTGGTTGTTTTAAACATGACTCTCTGGGCTGTGAAGATGAACAGATTATGATGCAGAGAGGGAAGGTAGACAGGGAAAAGAAAGGAGGATTGTACCAGGTAAGAGACAACTTACATCAATGTTTTAAAACACACTCTTCTGAATCAGTCTTTGAGTTAAAAAAATAATGACATTGGGCTGACCTATGTTTATGCGTTTTTGTGTTCCCACATTGGGCTAATAATTTTAATTCTACTTTTCTCTGCTTTGGGAATTGTGGCTGTTGTCTGGTTGGGTAGTTAGAAAGAACCCAAGGAGAATAGGGCATGAGGTAAAACTCAAAGGCGAGGAGTGTTTTGTGCACCTGCTATCACTACTCTACAGTCTTGCTCAGTTTTATTGTAACTGATCATGTGTTATTATTTATAAGGAGAAGGAATGTTTGGGTGATGCAAAATTTTGTATCTTATGGATATTAGTCATTTAATTGCACATGGGAGAAAGATGCCTGCCTTATTGCACAGCACTTGAGTATTCAGAAGTTTTGGTAGTGAAGTTTATGTAAGTGTATGGTGCTTGCTGCCGGAGGCTGCAAAACAATTGAGCTGGCTTTGTTGTTGTTGACTTCCTTGTTTTAGAAGTATCCTCATGCTGCTAGGACTGTGGACATACTTTATCAAGCATACTAAACAGAGTGTGTACAAACACAAGAAAGGACCATCAGTCTTCAAAAACAATCTTTCCAGATTATCAGTTTGCTTATATATTTATTTATTTATATTTTTAATCAGGCCAGTTGCATATGACACATAGAAATGGCCCCAGTGACTCCTACCTAGTACATCTTGGTTTATTTGTATTAACTGTTATTTCTATTATTGTCTTCCTAGAATATACTTAATCTGAGAAAAATGTGAAAGTACTTACAGGCTGGCATCCTCAGTCTTTATATATGGCATAGATTTAATCTAGGGATCAACAGAGGAATTTGTTTCATGATGTTTTCTCTCAAGTTTGACTTGAAGAGAAGTAAAGGAGAAGTCAATCAGCATTGAGAAAGATATTTTTTAATAAACTGTAGTTGTTAATATTATTTTTTCCATTATGATCCACATCTGCCTGAACAATTTCATTTATTTCATTAGGAATGTGGTGCATCTTGGGAATCTGATAATGTTGCAAAAAAGTAATTGGACAGTAGTGTGTACAGCAGTGGCACATTAACAAATTTGGGTTTCCTTTCATGGCTGTGGGAAATACTTTCCAGTGCATTTATGGTGATACAATGCATGGTATAGTCCTGAGCATTTATCTTCGTAATAGAAGGGTTATTTAAATCATGTACCACATGAAGCCCTGAGTAGGGCTTATGCTTGCATTGTACCTGTGAGATCTGGTATTACACTGGAGTAATAATGGCAACAGTTAAATCTTCCTTTTCCGAGGGATTAAGAATATCAGCTTTTAGGAAGTTGTTTGAGTCTTTGGCACACCCATCCAGAAGCTTGCTACCTGCTGCACTGAGTTTTAGAATCCAGCATTATCACTTTCCTCTGTAAAAACTGTTTATTGTCTCATCCATCTGTGCATCAGATTACTTCATTCCAAGAATCACAAAACTCTTCTGGGAAGAATATGCCCCCTTGTGTGACTCCCTGAGGTTTCCTTTTTTAGTCCCTTGTTGTAAACAGCTTATACAAGCATGATGGGAGACATAGGCTGTCCAAAATCCTTTCAGAGTTGTTTATTAAACTGTCTTGGCCTCTGATTATCTTTCTCAGTGAAGATTCACTGGCAGCTCAGCACCCTTCTTTGGAAAAATCTTTGCAGACTGGAGCACAAACTGTGACTTTTAATAGTAGATTTGTCCAGTGTTACAGAGCACAGGTGTCTCTCCTGTGTTTCCTTGGACTGTATTGAGGAAGTGCACAGCCTTTGTGCACATCATTGGAGTATTTCCTATCACCACATTCTCGGGCCTAATTAATGCTACAGATGGGAGGGAAGGAAGGTCTGTGTGCTGAGTGTGAAGGCAGCAGAGCAGCAATCCTGAATGGGTGGCACATGGGTACATGGGTTTTGGGAATAAAACAGAGCAGCTTTTTATGGCTGTGAAATTCCACCCAGTGCTTAAGTAGGGTTCTTCAAGACATTTTGACCATTTATTGTGTTCTAGGTTTTTTTTGGTTTTTTTTTTTTTTTGTTTGTTTGTTTTTTTTTGTTTACCAGCTGTATCTTAAATAACAGCACTGACAAAATGAACTGTTTGGTTTTTTTTTTCTGTAGAGTGAGACTGGTAGAACAGCTAGAAAGTAATATTTTAAATCATGTTATATGGAAGTGTTAACCATCCACAGGCTGAGCAACCATGGCTGCAGGTACATATGCACATACAGGTACATATACACCCTGGAGCCGTTGGTTCTGAGCCCATTTTATAGTGGATATGAGCAAACTCAAGTTCAGCCCACAGGTAAATCTTTGTTGAAAGATTTTGTTTTATGCATGAATATTTAGACAGAAAATATGCTCAGTTAAGAGCATGCATGAAAAATACTTTCAAGATGAATCATTAGATAATTTTTAATATTGCTGTAGATGACATGTCTGAGAGAAGCTGAGAGGCGTATTTTGTGGGAGCAGATTTAGGCTAAGTTGATCAAAACTCTTGTTTTTCTCAGGTAGTGGAGAACAGATTATCTTTTTTTTTGCCTTGTTACATCTGTTCAACCTTTACCTGTGCAGTCTAACTGCAGTTTAAGCAAACAGTTCAACACAGAGAATAACTTGGATTGCTTTGGTTTTAGTTTAAGTGGGATTATTTAAAGGGTTATTTTATTTAGTGGACAATGGCATTTGGAGTTGAGAAATTCTGTATCACCTCAGCGTGCTTGGATGAGTTCTGATTTGTAATGCCAGTGAACTGCCTGAAGCATGTGGTGCAGTTTCTCCTCCAGCACGTTGCTTAAGCTGACACCTCCTCTGACTGGCAAATAACAAGGTCCTTCCCAGCTGCAAAACATGAATGTCTTGCTTGGAAGGATGGGATGTTTGTTTTGCTTTAAAGAAGATATGCTCAAGAGCAGACCTCCTAAGTGGATGATACATCTGCAATGCACTTGAGGCAAGTCCTAGATGACTGCATTTCCATCTGGAATGTCACACTAAATGGACTTAAATTGTGGGCCGTGCAAACTGCGGAGCCTCTTCACAAGAACACTTGAGCATATGCTTTGAAATTTAGCACTGACTATCCCCAGCATTCGTAGGCAGCTTAAGTAGAAACAGTGAATTGCTTGAAGATGTAAATTTAAAAGAAAATAATATTGTTCCCATTAGTGAGAAAATATGTACATATAAATATACACACACAAAATTGCCCTTGAATTTAATTTGCTTTTGTCAATAAAATGGTGAAGTCAACATGATCAGAAGTGAGTTGAGATGATCTAGACTCGTGAAGCCACAGCTGTCCCATGAACTGTCTGGGGGACCTTTCCCTTGATCTGTACACCTGAATTCTTGTCATTTTAAGCGTGAAAACACAGGAATTTTTGAGCAGTGAGCTGTCTGTGAAGACCACTCAACCTTATAGTCTGCACACATTTATATCCTGAAATCGTTCCTCCCTCGGAGGGAAGTGGATGGAAGGAGCTGTTAGATTTGCAAGCGTTAGTAGCCTTTCGTTTTCTTGTGGTTGCTTAGCTTACAATATTGGCAGGTGATTTACACATGTACTTCATCTGATAGTATTTTTCTTGTTGGCAGAAGGCCTAGATCTGAGAATTACATACCTCTTATGAACACTTCTATAAATCTAAATACATTGAATTGTAATGTCAATGTCACTTTTGACTTGTATGCATGGCTGTCAGGGGTTAGTGTTGCCACCTAGACCTTATCCTTAAATATTTAGGGTTTGTTTTGGGGTTTTTTTTGTGTGTGTGTGTGGTTTTTGTTTGTTTGTTTGGTTGGTTGGTTTGGGTTTTGGTCTTTTTTTTTTTCTTGGTTGTTCATTTGTGTTTTACTTGGGAACTATACAACCCAAAGGAATAGAAGATTTTGAAGATTGAGGTAGAGCGCAGCAGCTGCTGAGAAGGGATTGCATAAAGTAGTAGGTTGGAAGTTAGCTAAGTACATTCTGTTGCCTTCAGGCTCTCTTACATTATCGACTTCGCATTAATTTACAAAAATAGTTGAACAAAATATTAAAAATAGTAATGGGAACATGGAATTGTAGAGAACCAAAGTGACCACAGGATGTCCCCACTGTTCCATGATGATGCGTCCTGATAGGACGTTTATCCTACAGTTTGACACATTTCGTGTTCATTTCCGTATTCCCAATTCTTATTAATTGACGAGGCAACAAATTAACATCTTGTCTGATGGAGGGAAAAAGGAAAAGGGGGAATGAATTGTTTGGTTTGCTTGCTTTAGGTCTGAGTTCTCAACTTCTAAAGATTGGGAATGGGAAGGTAGCATTACTTAGTACATGTGAATAGCAACTTGGTATCTCAAATTAGAATGGGAATTTATTCAGGAAGGTAACTTTATTTCCTCTTTTAAAAGCTTTCTAAAGTTGTTTTGCATGTTGACTAAGAAAGTGAAGGGACATACTTATCTAGAGGCTTGTCTGAACAAGGCTGGTGGCATCAAATAAACTAAGGTGTGAAAGTAAAAGTAGTGTTTGTGGGTTGTTAGGGTAACCTATTGGGGAAGTGGTTTAATTTAAACACAAAGGAGATATTCTGCAAACTAAACATATGCATGCAGGAAGCGGGTGCTGGACATTTTTACATCCCCTTGGCTGTTGGTTTCTTCTTTTTCTTCCTGCATATGCATACCTTTATGTAATGAGGGATAATTAGTGCAATTTTTCAGCGAGACAGCTGCCCAGAGGTTATGAAGTCTCTCCCTTTCTCATTTCCTAGCAGGAATGATGCAAGAGATGTGATCTGGATGGGATCAGGTCAGTTACTACACCTCATTCTGTAATCTGGTCCTGCAAAGAGTTAGGAGAAGGCAGGAGTAAGAAATGTGATCTCAGGCCCTCTACCTATAGTATGGCATTGCTGGCATGGATCTTTCAGCTCTGTGTGTGTGCTGTGTGGCACAGGAATGCATTGGTGCTGTGGTTGGACTATAGTGTTGCCCAGCTTGCTGTGGGAATGAGCATTTGGATGTTGATGTGTCTGACCAGAAGAGATGTCTGCTATGTCATCAGCCAAATACACCTGGGTAAAGAAAACCAGGGTGGGGAACATTGCCTGTCCATGTTACTGGTCTCTGTGTTAGCTGGTCCTGTCTTGACAAAATAGATACCATACCCTTCATAGCCACATTCTCATGAAAAAAAGCATTCTTCCAGGAGGTGGCACATTTCCACTGCATTTGTGCCAGCACAGCTGTGTTGGCAGGGAGACTTCAGCCCCCCTGCATGAGAAGAAAATTCAACGTTTCACATCCCATTCATCCAGCATTGAAGCCTGCCTGACCTTTACTGGAAAACTGTGGAAAGGGAAAATAGGTATGACAGGAAGCATTCCTCTAACTGTTGGTAATTCGCTGTAGTTGCAGTTTGGTACTCAGCATACTTGTGATAAATTCTGTTGTTATATTAATGGGTGTGGAGCTGGGGAGGGGAGAATAAAGTACTGTAGAGTGTGGAATTTACCTGGCTCTGGAGGGCAAAAGGGAGGGAGAAAGCACTGTCATCTACTCAAGCCTTGTGGGGGAACAATGTGTTTTGCAGTCCAGACTTCTAATTACAAAAACCATAAAGACTGTTAAGTAAAATGAGAGCTTGCTTTTACTGTTATTGAACTTCATTTTTGTTATGTGTGAAGAATGCACTAAATATTTTTTAATTCTAAAAGTGTCCTCAGTTCTGGGGAGGAATGAATAGAGATAATTTAGCAGTTTGTAACAGTAACCATCTTTGAGACAAAAATGTGGTTTTGGTGATCCTAGGCATGACCTAGTTATATTTCCTAGAGGTCTGCAGACTTAATAATAACTTTGCATTGTAATTAGCAGTTCTGCAAAGAAATACTAAGTTCCAGCGATGTTACCATTGATGATTTGCTCAATAAACTGACAGCAAAGGTGAGTAAATAAGCTGCTGTGCCAACTTCTGTCCTGTTTGCTTGATGTGATCCTCAGCAGTTGCTTAAGCATATTATAGGGAGGTAAATAAATTTGACCTTTTTTTTTTTTTTTCAGGTGGCATGTCTGACAACTAGCTGTTTTCTTGTTGCCTCTCATGCATTTTATATTTTGACAGCAGCTCACCTGACATAGTTGATGTGCTGTCTTTAACAGAAGTCTAGTGTCTGTTGTTAAGCCAGGAAGTTAGTGATGCATCAGTTCTAGAAATTCTGTTCACCTTAATTTCGCATTGCTGTATCCATTCTTTCTCGTACTTTCTTTTTTTTTTTTTAGTTGTAATCGTTACAGTTAAGGGCCCTTCCTGGGTCAGATTTTCATGTGAGTTGTTAAGGAAGTGGTTAAATATAACATGACGCTTTAAAAACAAGTGTACATCATATCAGTTCCTTAGTGGCACAATGATCTATAACAATACTCGGTTCATGAACACACACAAATGTGGTGTTTGCATTGGCAATTTTAACAAGAGAATCTGGAAACTTGAGCTTTCTCCCTGGTGATGATATTTGAAGGTGAGAAGTAAAGCTGTATACTTACAAAAGCTGTCAGAAGAATCTCTTATGCAATGACAGTGGCTATACTCTTGCATCCTTAGTCTCTCCCATTATGGACTGTTGAAAATGGATGATTGAAATTGGAGCCAGTGTGAAACACAACAGTGTTGAAGAAAAATGTGAAAAACAGTTTTACCAGTTTTGCTAACTATCTTTAATCTGTGCTTAAGGGTAATATCAGGAAATATCAAGTGATCCTCTGCAGGACCTGCAGAGGGGATAGCAACAATCTTGTGGACTTAATGTAGTTCCTTCAGGATGTTGCCTGAAGGTACTGTTGAAAATCTGTACACGGCTTTCATGAAGACAAACATCCTTGAGTAATTCTTTATTCGCATCAGGTATTTGCATTCTTACAAGGAGAAGGATAATGCCTGAGCTTTCCCCTGCATGAAACAGAAACTTCAAAACCATGTTGTTACCAAATGTGTCTGATGTGTTTGTATTTTCTGTCACTGGAGCATGGCAGCATCTCTTGCACATTGTGACAAGCTGATTAATGAACAAGTGCTTTCTAAATATGTCCACTTGGCTGCACTGTAGATTTATAATTACTACCTTAAAAATCTTCATGTCCTGGTTGGTATCCTAAATTAGTACATTAGTACTTCACGTGATCTTGAAAAAACTCTGAATTTCTTTATGTGTTTCTAAAATTTCAGCATCAGATCTTCTGTGAGAACAAGACAATGAAAAATCTTACTGAACATAGTGTTCAAGGTTTGTTTTCTTTCTTTCTTTCTTTCTTTCTTTCTTTCTTTCTTTCTTTCTTTCTTTCTTTCCTTCTTTCTTTCGGTGTTTTTTGTTCTTGTAGGTATGGTTGGACTCAGTGATCCAGGAGGTCCTTTCCAACCATGATTATTTTGTGATTCTGTAAAGGTTTACAGTGTACATCCTCTGTCAGATTTTCATATGTCCTCTTACATAACATGTTGAATACAGAATTTGTGAAGTTAAATGGTTTTGTGGGGCTGTGTGTGTGTCATTCTTGGCATAGGTTTTGGGCAGAAACATTTTTTTCCTGCTAAACCAGATCCTGAGTCAGGGTAGGGAGTGTGTGGGTTGGGTACAGCCACAGGGACTGGCACTTCTGCTAGGGTCATCTTTCTGGGGTGCTGCCTCTGTCCCTGGCTGCATGCATATGCTGGGCCCGACCCACAAGAGAGCCTCCCACCCATCCAAAACAGCTGCAGAAGAGTGCTCTGCAGCACCTGCTCCCCGGGACGTCCAGCTGCTCCAGTGACCACCCCAGCAGGGCACTGGAACTATGGGGACAAGTGGGGCAAAGCCAGTGGGACTTGTGCATGGTAAGGACATTAAAGATTGGTGAAAGGAGGTGAAGAAACCTACTTGCTTTGTGAGGTTTGTGCAGGCCTTCTCTAGGCTCCATCCTTTTCCTTCCCTTGGTGGTTTTCTGCAAAATCTACTGCATTGTGTGAGATGTTGCTGGTACATTCTGAGGTACAGGAAAATGTGAACAAGAGCAACGCAGTGTCACTGATCTCTAGTATGATCTCTACCAGTGGGTTCCCAGGAAAAGATCTGGATCTCCCCTGATTTGAAAATTACATTTGATAGATGCAGACAATTCCCCTTGTTTCATACCCCACCACTGAATATTGTAAATTGGGAATTACATTTCAGTGGAATCCCTTCTTAGGATAGCATAACATAGTTATCAATTTACAGATTACTTCATTCAACTATTATCTATGTATTACTTCATCAAGTGTAGTATTAGCTTAAAAGATCATGCATAGAGGAACAGTGCTTAGTAATTCACAGCATTAACAAACAGCATTACTTGGCAGCCTGACTACCCAGCTTACAATAAAGGCTTTGGCTTTCACATCAGTGAGATCTTTGTGTTGCTGCCAGCATGCTTTCCAAAACACTGCTTCATGGTTGTGTAAAACTTCTGAGAGGAGAAGACTTACAGAAATAACAGGCTACACCATTGTGCAACAGATGATATGCTGCTTATCATAGATGAAGTGCTAAGTACTGGCTGAGTCACCAAAGAGATTGAGATTGATGTGTGTGAGTGGATGCTGCATGTTCTCTTCTTCCTTGTGTTCCTTGGTCTAATATTGTCTTAGCTATTGAGCCTGAGTATGGTTGCTAATGCTTGCTGTGTTTAGCTACTGCCAATTCTGACTAAGCACCAAGTCACAAGAAGCAGAAACGTTATGAACTTGTTCTTCTTTTGATATCTGGAATACATCTGCCATATTCCTCAAAATAAGTTTTTCCTTATTATGTTATGTTTTCAGATGTCTAGTACGCATAGATTGCCTGGATTTATACCTACAAAATGGACTTAATAATAATTTTAATGTGATGTCTTTTACAAATAATTTAAAAGAAAAAAAGAGTTTATTTTATAACATTTAATGGTTTATTCTCTGTTATCTATAGAGAGAGCACTTTCCCCCTTTTTCTTGTGCTTATTGATGATGTCTAAATACATCTTGGCTGTTGCAATGGAATCAAAGACGTTGCAGCATGTGTCTGTATAGCTAGGCAAAACAGGGGCTTGACTTAAAGACAAGAATAAAATATTATTTAATCTATAGAAACTTATAACTGTGATTTCTCCAAAACTCTTTGTACTGTCTGGAAAATCAGGAATCTCTTTTACAAAATACTTTTGTGCTACCCTGACAACAAGCACAGTTTGACAGATTTTATCTTCCACATCAAAGTTTTTATTATCAGTGACCATTAACACCTTTTATACTGGACAGAGAACATTAATTTCTTAATATTACAGAGAAAGCTATGCAGCAGTAAATAATACTTTGCCATTTCCTGTACAGCTTAAAGATAGGTAGTGGTTATATGTACATTTAGTTATGTGCTGTATGAGCAGCATGTATATTTAGTTACATGATGTGAGTTTAACTGCACAAGAGTTTTTTTTGGCATTTCTTTGTTTAGATGCTAGGGTTAGTTTAGTGGGTGTTCTTTTGTGTTTGGTTTTTTTTTTTTGTGGTGGTTGTTTTGTTAATTTTTGTTTGGTTTGGTTTGTTTTTTTTTTGCTGATAGTCAGTGTCACTGACAAGTCAGTGTCAAACTGACAAGGAGGATTCAGCAGTCAGTAAACATGATTCCAAGACTGACCAAGGTGCTGGTAGTAATGTCAGGCAATCACAGCTGGTTTTTGCTGAAGTGCTACAGTTTTACATTGCTTTTTGGAAGCCTTCTGCAAGCCTTAGATGAGGTCACTGCATGACTGCAGAAGAGCAACAACTGAGAAGCAAAAAAGTTCTAGGATCCTAATTTTTACACTTAAAGGAAATAGGGAATCTGTATGTCTGCTACAAAAATGTGGAATGAGGTGAGAAGAAATAAAGATGTAGCAGTAATCTGAAAACAGCAGTAAGCGTATTAAGAGCTGTCCCCAGGGTTAGGGGGTTTGCTGACTTTTAGACCTCTGCCTATTAGGTCATTAGTGCCTGGCTTCAACTTCTGATCTTTCTGAAATTCTGGAAGCTCTCTTCATTTTTTTTCCAGCACAAGGCCAAATCTGTGTGATTACAATGAGTCCATTGTATTAAGCATCCCACATATGGCTGCAGCACAGAAGAAGCAGAAAAGTGGCTTATGTTGCAAGAATTCAACAATCCACATTGTACAATGTATATTCATCTCAAAACAGCCTTTATTAAGTGAATAAGGCGTCCTTGTTTTTGTTCAAACAGAACTTTTTTTTTCAGCAGAGATGATGCACCTCAAGACAAGATAAAGGATGGATAGTTTAAGCTCCTCTTTAACACATTAGGTAGAGAAGAAGGGGGGGTTTGTCAAGTTAGAAGAAGTTGGAGAGCAAAGCTCTTGGGAGAAGAGTGAGTGGCAGCAACATGGGACTACAAAAACTCAGAGCCAGAAGTTTAAACTTGGACATCATTGCTGTAGCTCCCAATAATGTTATGCCTGGAAGAACACCGCACCTGATAAATTTTGTACTATGGATTAATTAGTGACTTGACTAAATTGAAATTACTCATATCTCAGGGACAGATGTGTCCTCTGGGTCAGGGTGGGAGCTGCTGTATGTATGTATTCCTTAAGTAGGGTTGCCCTGTTTAATATTTAGAGAACATTTATGTAGTTATGTAGTGATATGTTTAGTGGTTTCTTGTGATTGCCATGCATGACTACCTTCCCTATTGATTTTTATGGTCCAGATTCTTGGCCATTTGGGGGTATCACTGACCATTCAGGAGCAACACTATACCTTTGGAGTACAATATACAGATTGAAAACACTATGGCTTTCCCAGTGTCTTTGGGGTTGTTCTGGTTGGTGGAGTAGTGCCAACCTGGGAGCTCTAACCTCTTTTCCTAGTCTGTGAAAGAAAAGGACATGAAAATACATGTATTGCCTGATCACCAAAGGCTGCTCTCTTACAATTTGATAGCATACTGCCCCCTTCCTACTTCTAAGAAAATACCTGATACTTTTTAGCTTTGCTTTTACTGAACTCCACCACCACTGATGATCTGGACTATTGGTCTGGTAAGCTAACAGTTCCACGACCACAGTTTTCAAACTACCTACAGCGGTTTCTTTCTTATTTGTTACAGCAGCAGTTACTTGCTTTTGGTTGCCAGTTAACTGTGCTAGAGCTCCCCAACTCTGACTGAAGCAGATATTTCATTGGTGTTGCAACACTTCTTCATCTTCCTTCTCATCTATATCTAGTTTAGATGGGGCACCCCTGTGTTACTTAGAGAGCCTGCCCAGGAGCAGGAGGTGAAGCACTGAGTCATGGAAACAGGAGCTGCATGCACTGCACTGGCAGAGTCTTAAGACATGTTGGGGCTGACTCCAGGGCAGACTAATTCAAGTTCACTCTTGCCTCTCAGGCTTAACCACCGGCACGCTCTGTCTTGTCGCACATACCTGCACCTGGACTCAAATGGGGTTACAGAGGAGAGTCCCAGGGTGTCTGTGTTGTAAACAAAAACGGTAACTGGGGGGCCAAATAATGAAGTCTTTTGAGGATGTCAGAGGCTGGAAGGGCTGTGTCTTGAAATCCATTTCAGCCACAATTGTTCAGTGACCTTACATATCTGTTGGGTTTTGTTTGTTTGTTTGTTTGTTTGTTTGTTTTTTGTTGGTTGGTTGGTTGGTTGTTTTTTTTCATTTTTAAAGGATAAAATCAAAGGAAACCATTAGATCATCTGTCTTGGTCACTATCTGACACTTAGCCTAGCTACCAGATTATTTAGCAAACAAAACTGACAAAATGTGTAATAAAGTGTAATTAGAAGGAATCTTTGGGACTAGCATTGGTATTAATAACAATAGGGAAGTTACATTGTAGTCAGGGGATTGTGTTTGAAATGCTACTATTTAAAAGAATAACAACAACAACAACAAAAAAAAAAAAAAAAAGAAAAATACTCTTGTTTTCTTTGAAATAACTGCCAAAGATTTATCTATTTGGAAATTATGTGCTTTTCCATTATTAGAAAAGGAGAGTGACAGCACAATTGGGCTTTCTGTTGAGATTTGGTATCTTCCTACACAGTCAGTAGGCAGAGAGTATTTACCAGGAAATGACTGAAAATCTTTCTGGAATATTGCAGTTACCCACCCTGCCCAGAGCCATCTGTAGTTTAACAGTCCTGGTAGCACTAGACCTCTTACAGAGTCCAGTAATTGAGGATTCATTTCACTTAGTGACAGCCCTCCCTTGGGGTTCAAAGAGCTGGATCAGCGACTTGCTGCTGTCAGTCAAAGCACTTAATTTTACATCGTGTATCTTGGTGTGTTCAGTCTGAAGAGTGAAACTATTAATTTCGTGTTGTTGTTATTTGAGCACTATCACTTAAGCAGCACATCCCAGTGCCCAACAACAAGCATTAAAGAAGTGAAGGTTCTTTAATAAAGTAAGGAACCCGCAGCCATGTGCATTTGGCTTGTCTCTCTGCAGTGTTGTTGTGCAGCTATGCGTGCTTATCCTTGGCTACGCTAGAGTTGCTCTGTGTGGGTTTGTGGGAAAGAATAGCGCAGAGGGATCAAACTGCTTGTGGAAATTGGCTGCTCTATTGCAGTGACTGACAGTTTTGTTTGGGAATAGAGAAGGCCTGTGGAGCTGAGTATGGTAAAGACCTGGTCTGTTTACTGTTTGGGAATGGTTTTGCATGTACACACAGTCACAGGTTGATGTGGTATAGAGAGTTCTCATTACATTTCTGTGTGTAAAACCTGCAGCAGGCATTCCTCGCCTGGAAAGTGAGGCGAGACACTGGAAACCAAGTGTGGGCAGAATCTTCCTTTTGCAGGAAGAAGCATGCCTGTTGCTCTTAAAACCCAGTAACTTGTGTTACTGAGCCCGGCTAGTCTGCTGTGTGCGTGGGGAGCTGGAGCCATGGAGACACCAGAGGTGGTGTTTCTCTTGTTTTCTTTTCCACTGCGTAGTGATGCAGAGACACTTTCCCCATATCAGAAGCTGGCCAGGATCTCAAGGCTGTGTTTGTGCTACAAAGGGCAAACCTGCCCAAGCAACCGTAAAGTCATTCTGATTGCCTGGAGCAGTAATGACCCGGTACTGAGGCATTCCTGCCTAGGGTGGTGTGAGGCAGGGAAAGGAGCATGGCCTGGGTGCTCAACCTGGGCTGTCTGTAGTGACTGATAACCCTTCCAGCATCACTGCTGCTCTCCCTCACATGGAAGTCAGGCTGCCCTAACTAGTCCACCTTCTCCTCTGACCTAGTAGGCTCATTTCCACCTCATGCTGTTTTTCTTATATACCCGAGTGCAAGACCCAGACACTCAAAGTGTCTTACAAGTTGGCTGCAGTCTCATTTTCATCCCTGAACTCTCCCCAGGACCCATGATTGGGCCTCTGTTGATATGCAAGGCTGCAGTACTGGCAGGCATATTGAGAAAATGAATAAATCCCTAAAGGAAGTCAAATTATCACAATCATATTATGCATTGGGTTGGAAGGGACCTTTACAAGTAATCTAGAGCAACCTCCCTGCAGTAAGTGTCCAACTCCTCTGCAGTAAATTATATGAGGACATTAGATAATCCAGCTATTTTCTATTCCTTTTCTGGTCAAGTTTGTCCTTGCACACTAACACCTGAGGTTCGTGGTCCTGTTATCCTGGCAGAGTCTGGCACTGTGGCTGAGAGAGGTGGTCCTGCTGCCCCTGGTTACCTTTTCCTCTGTTGTATTGACCATGTGGTGTTGTAAATGTACTTGTGGTAAACTGTGCATACAGCAGTGTGTCATAATAGTGAAATGATAGCCTAGGTGCCCTTAAGTGGTACATTTCCTGTGTGGTTGGCACATGTGGCCTAATGTAAACCCGAAGGTGTGTCCAGGAAGTCGTGTGAAGCAATTATGTGGCCTGAGGCACAGGACTTAGGTTTGAGAAATGTGCTGCAAAATTTTTGAGGGGAAGGCAGGGAAAAAGGGATAATTGGTCTTTCTTCGCCCCCATTGCTTTTCCCTGTGACTTTGGAACACAGGTTTGAGCTGCAAGGGATTGTTCTGAAGATCACAACAAAGACTCTTTGTGTGTTTTGCATCTCTGTCATGAAGTGTATTTTTCTTTCAGTAAGGCAAGTACAAACTCTTTCCAAAGAGAAGGCATTTTAATACTCAGAAGCATTTTTCTGTAACTGAAATGCTGCATCTCTTGCATCTCTGGTATTTGTACCCTTGCCTGGATTGCTTCCAGGGGCATTCAGGAAAGCAGTATTTAACAGCAAGGAGGCTGTCAAGGGGTCAGGAAAAGTCTGGAAATAAAACCAGCCCTGTAAAAAAAAAATAAAATCATTCATTTTTTTTGTTGTTCTTTTTACAACACGATGGCAGACAGTGACTTGCTGGACTTCCGTTTCAAGCTGCATGTAATTTTTTCCTGAGTATCAGAAGACACAAAAGCCATTACACTGAAAGTGTAAATTAGCTTGTACTCCAGACTGTTGCCAGATCAGAAGACAGTGTGTGAAACATATCAAATGACAGAGATGGGTATGTAGTAGTGATAATCAATCCAGAGACAGGCTGCCACCTTTTTGCTCCAGTAATGTAAGAATTAGCAAGGAGAGGAAGTGCCTCATCTTGAAACTATTCATGAAGAGGACAGAAAAGAGCATTAAATTAGCATTTAGGGTCTCTATCTGCCAAAATGTCTCACTTGGGCTGCGTGTTGACTGCAGGGCTGTGTACACCCAGCACTGTGAGGCTGGGGAGGAGCTGGAAACCACCTGCTGTGGTGCATGCACTCTAAGACTGCAGCAGTCTCAGAAAGTATGAGGTGGCTGCCAAGTAGTAACTTCAAACTGGATGAAATGTCTGACCCTTCTGTGGAAAACTGCCTGGGGTGTGTACGGAGCTAAAAGGGGTGTCAGAGTTCTGATTTAAACTTTAGCTTACAGCTCTGTACCAAGATTAAAGGAAAGACAAGATGTGTGGGTTGGGCCTCCTTAAATGGAGGAAGGAAAATTGCTCGTCAGCTGAGCAATGTCTTAATCTTTTCCCAGACAGAACAACCTACAAGCTATTGGCACAGAAATGTACCGCCTCCAGACATGTAAGGCCAGTTGAACAAGGCTAATTTGCTTTGTCTACAGTTTGAGAGTTTTTATCCACCCTCTAACACTGTACTAGATTAGAAAATCAGAAGCAGCAGAATGGTGTAAAACAGCAGTATGGGAGCTGCAGCTAGAACAAGGCTCAGTTAACTACTGTGTTGTCCCTGAGCAAGTCACAGGTGAAATTCAGATGTTGCGAGGAAGGCTTTATTTTGTATGTTTTCAAGGCAGAAATACAAAGTCTCTATGACAAGAAAAGTCTGCTTTCCTTTTGTAATAATTAAAAATTTGTAATCTGCATTATTCACACCCTGGAATCAGTTAGGGACTGTTGGTTGCATTGTGCTGGACAAATGCAAGGTGTAGGCTATCAGTAAACAGCTATTGATGAAAACAGTGACTTTAACAGATTTGCAGAGCTGCATTGCCTTATTTTTTTTTCTTTTGCAGTAGTTTATTAGAGGTTTCATAATAAGCAACCAGCTATATATAATCTTTCAAAAGCTGCTTAGATTATCTTGTTTTGGTGCAGACTGGTCTCATTTAGAATCTATGTCAATGGATGTGTGTAGCAATAAACTGCCCTTAAGACACTGGAATGTATATTAGAAGATTCTTACCCTTAGAGTTGTTACGTGGATGTTTAGGTGTGCTTTTATGTCTTGCAGCTTCTTCCCTGGAAGACTGATTTTTTAAGTAGCAAAGCTGATTAGAGCTTTTTTTAATTTGGGGTTTTATTATTAAAAAAAAAATAAATTACTCCATGCACTTTTATTTCTTAACCAGTGTTCAACTAAGATGTGAATAACTGTTTGCTCTTATAGTTTAAAATAAAGCTTTTGTCATAGTGACTTGTTCCACAATGTTCACTAGTGACGTTGTTTCTAATTGTTCAGTTAATCATTAAAAGAACAGTATTGCTGACAAGTGACAAATCAGAGTTTGAGACTGAAAGAAAACTGCTGCACATGCTTAATGAGAAAACTAATATAGGAGTAATAGTGAGAGACCACCAGCTGAAAGAGTTGGCTTTCATGTCTGTTTACTTTTGGCTATAGATGGAGAGAGTAGTTTGGAAAGAGGAAGAAAAGTACTTCCTAAATCTCTAAATGGCATGAACTCAGTCCAGCCTATTTACTCTGATATCTACCAGAATCCATTTAATGTAATATGTTCCTTTTTACCTGTATGTACTTAAAAATGAGAGTGTTTCTAACACAGGCACATTGTTCTGACCTTCAGTGTTAACATTATTTGCATTTCTCAGTATCCACACTGTGAATCACAACTGAAAGACCGTTGGTTTATAATGAAGTTAAGCATTTTTGTTTGTTTGGTTTGTTTTCTTTTAATAACTAAATAGTTCATAATATTTAACATAGTTACCTTTAGTTGTGATAGTATAGGATTCATCCTACTGAACAGAGAATACTATTGTATGAACTGCGTCCATTTGCAGCTGAGTTAGGTAAGTATTTAGTATAGTCTGAAAAAAGCCACTTCCTTTTTCTTTGTCTCAGATCTCCTAAATGTGGTGGATGATTCCTTTTTATTATGCTTGACCATTTGTCTATTCAGACTGAGAGCTGTCCAGCCTGGTATTAGCTGGAATATTATAATGTTCTCCAGTACAATTGAGAGTGTTTAGCTTAATGGGGAGGATGAGAAACCATTTTGGAATGGACACTAAGGTCACTCAGAAGCAGTTTCTGATTGTTTTGGGGCTGAATAGTCCATGTGCTGTACTTAGCTGTTGATGCAGAAGGCCAGGAGATGCCATGCCTTGGTTTTTTACTTGGATGGAGGAGTTACGTCAGAAGTGTCAAATGCAAATTAAATACAATAAATCAGTGTGGTCCTTTTTCTTGGTACAGCTATTACTAAGGAAATACTGGCTGTCTCAGTAAACAATCTAATGTTTTCTTCATGGTAAAGGCACCAAAAACTTTTAGAACTGCCTCAAAGGGTACTTCTCATATATGATGTGTGGATATGGGATGAGATTTAGAAAACCTCAAAGTAGCCTCTAGATAGAAATGAACAACTCTTAAGTAAAATTTGCATTTGGACTTTTTTTGTTATGGTCCAGAGAAGGAAGCAGTGATCATATCCTGAAAGGAAGTCCTAAAGCACGTGTTGTCTCTCTCATTGCCCTGATTTTGATTCAGAAAGACAGGATTCTGAAGGAATGGAAGCAGTTATTTGGGCATTTATAAGGAAAAGTCTTAATAATTTAGGGTTTTCCCATTGTTCATAAATGACACAAGCCTTCCTGTGTTGAATGAAACATGCTCTTGCAGACTTATCAAAAGAAAAGCTGGAAGTGAAGTCCTGTGAATGTTTTTGACTTCTGGAGGCTGTTTCATATGAAGCAGAACAATTTGCCTCCCTCAGTTATGCTATTTGTTTGAAGAACGCAGTGGGTAACTTGCTTTATTTCAGTAAGCTGCCTCAGCCCTGTGGCATCTGGAGGCTGGTGCCCACTCTTCACGGGCTGGAATTCAGAATAGTTGACTTTCTGCAAGCTGTACCTTAAAGATTTAGATGAGGAATCCCATTCTTACATTGTTTGTGAAGCTCTTAATTAGCAAATAACTGCCAGTTGCCCTTTGTCCCTCTGGGAAGGGGAAAGTCTTTTGGCCAGCTCCACAGAGGAGAGAGACAACTGCTGCTGCTCTCTCCTGGCATGGTTAAACCCAAGTGGGAATGGCTTGAAGGTGGAGCAGGCACAGTGTAAGGAAATATGATGCCCTCAACATAACATAATCCGGCATTAGTACATAGTTTTAAAAATAATCCTCCAGGGAGGAGAACAATACTGTCACAGAGCAGCTGTTGCAGCATTCTGCCAAATGTAGCTTTTCAG
Source organism: Ceyx melanurus (assembly GCA_024611195.1). Classification (NCBI taxonomy): domain Eukaryota; kingdom Metazoa; phylum Chordata; class Aves; order Coraciiformes; family Alcedinidae; genus Ceyx; species Ceyx melanurus. Next base: position 57,217 of record JANHGL010008144.1, on the reverse strand, counting down.
AAGCAAAATTAATTTAAGGAATCCTTTAATTAAACTGCTTTTTCTTCTGATTTACTTACGTTTCAGCCACAATCAGACTTCTCTGTGGTTGGATTTAGTTTTTGAGTCAGACTTCTTCTTTCTCTTTTTAAAGAACAAGCTTCCTAGTCTGGCAATAGCAGTACTACTGTACCTAAGCAGTACTACTTACTGTACCTACCAGTCCCCCCCACTTCACAACACTGCTGCCTTGCAGTGAGGAGCCCAAGGCAGCTGCAGCTTGGGAAGCCACAGCCTGCTGTCACACCTAGCTAGGCACACCTGAGGCGCGAATCCCCTCGGCATAGTTACTGCTGGGGGTACCCATCAAGGCTGACTTCTTTTGCTGCTCAGGGTTGCTGCTCTACAACCTGACGTAAGAACTGTGCTTTTTCCTTTGTGTAACTGTGGCACTTATCGGAAATCTACGAGCAGAGTCTCTGCACTTTGGTTTTGATCTCCGTGTGGAGACTCCATCTCTTCCCATAGCTAGGCATGCAGGCTGGGAGAACAGTGCAAACCAAGAAGATGCTCTGCTGGAGGAATGTGATAAAAATTTAGGATAGCTTGACTGTGCCCTGGAATGAAATGAGTTGGTTTTTTATCTTGTTCTGTTTGTTGCATTTGTGTCATCTGAACCTGGAAAACTGGCAGTAGTTCCTTCAGACATTTCTTCTCCTTGCTGGTTAGCATAGCCAAAATATCTCCATATTTTATGAGCCAGTTATATGACAGTATGAACCTAAGGATAGGGTAAAATATATGAAAATACTGAGTGGATGTGAGCATTATAAAATTTGGGATTTCCTGATGCAAGGTGTGGAGTTTTGTACTTTAATGGTATCATATACAGACTGACAGGATATTTATGTATTCTTCTTACCTTCATGTAGCCAGGAAGTGGTGCTTTCACATTTAAATGAATCCTATAGAAACAGAAAATGTTCTGGTGTGCCCTTTGGAGACTAATGCAGTGTGCCTATAGCACCGTGTGTTTAGCACTGTGGACTCATTTGAGCAAAGCTGGGGTCACTGAGCCAGCACATCGAGCTTTATTAACTAACCAGAGAGCTCGCAGAGAAACTATATTTGGTTTTAATGAGAAATTATTAACACTATTTTGAGAAGTAAGAATTGCTGAGCTTGTTTGAAAATTTCCCTTGGATTCATTTTTTTCTTCTTGTCTTTTTTAAAAAATTATTATTTTTTTAAATAAAATGTAATAGTGACTGCATGCTGAAATTGCTTACTTTACTCATGGCATAAGAATGCTTTTCCTATGCTGCATGTGCATTCTGAGTATGATCCTGAGCTCAGAAGTGATTCTTGATGCCTTTGTAACAAGCACCTGACTCATGTATGTCATGATGAATCATCTCCCTAGGCCTGGCGGGTGCTGTTCCAAGAAAGAAATGTTCTTTGGGGATGGTACACCATGCAAGCACATGTTCCTAGTCTCTTTCTTTCTTCATTCATCCTCAATTACTAAGGCTCTAAATCCACTTCTAAACTGTCTCACTGTTTATACAAATTAACATTTCAGAAAATCCATATTTTGTCAGTGGTTCACTTTATTATATGAATAGAAATTCTTGGGCTGCTTTTACAGAGCCTCAGGGTGTTTTATTCTTCCCCTTGTGACACATTACTGCCAGCTGCCTCAGTGGTAGCTTTGTCCTTGCATCAGATTGATTCTGCAAAGAACAGATTTGCAAGTGGAAAAGTGTTGAAATATACATAAGACTTTCTAAGCTTCACCTTCAGCTCAAATGTAGTAGGATGAAGTGGAAATGAAACAGTAGAGTTTAGCTTAGGAAAAGCTACTCGTATTTTGGATGGTTTCCTAAGATTCAGCTGACTTGACTCTTAAAATATTTTAATTAACATTTCATTAACGTCAGTGTGTTTGAAAGATTGAGAATTATTTTTTCCTCTTTCTCCACTGATGCGAGGACAGTTTATCTGCCTTGAGCTATATGCTAAACATTGCCATAATGTCATTGTTATAGGAGGAAAATCTGTGACAAAAGCTACTTACGAAAAATGGCCATGGGCAGATGACCTTCTGTGAAATGTGGACTAGGCACAATTTTCTGTTTCCAGATGTACTTGAAATTGATAGTGATTTCTTATCAGTGAAGTATCTTAAATTAAAATTGCCTGGGCTTTGGGGTTTTTTTTGAAAGTAAAGTAATGCAATTTTATGTCACAAACAAGGACATTTTGTTAGCCTTCAGAAGAGTTTTGTAGGTGCTTTACTCTTAACCACCAATATGATACAGGTATTAATTGACTAATGTTCATTATGTTATGTGCTTTGATTTTGTGTGTCTGGCTTTGGTCATGAAGCATGAGCATTGCAGCACTGGTCTTCAAAGTGTGCAAAATATAGGAGTACAATGTGTATACTTAATTGTTAATAATAGAGTTAGTTGTATTGCTTGAAATCAGGGTTATCTGGTACTTCTCTGTAAAAGATCACTTTTCAGATGCTTAGAACTTTACCAGGTTTTAATATTTTGAAATTATAATTTCTATATTATATCTATGCCTTAGGGTGAAAATTTATGTGCATAAATTTTAGGGAAATTGCTTTTCTGAACATGGCTTGTATTGATTCCATATAATGGGACTATAATTTTTTTTTAACAGTTAGGAAATTGTAGATATGGAAAATATGTTAAAAGAACATATGTCAAATGCAGAGCGAAGCATGTTTGGGAGATACCAGAATTACATTTTCCTATGTAACTTGCGTTTACTAGTTTAGATGAAGTGAGTGACAGAGGCATCAGCTGCATACTTACTGTAGAGGATAAAAATAAATACTGGATGCTCAAATACTAAATGAAAGACTGTTACAGAGAAAACAGTGCTTCAATAATGTTATTAGAGACTTACAGCCTAGTAAGTATGCAAAGAGAGTGTCCTGAGGTTGCACATACAACTTTTCTTTGGGTGTGTCTATAGTCTACTCATTGGAAAAAGTTGATTAATTTTATAAGACGTGATAAACCTAAATGAACACCGATGATTACTCTCTGGTTCAACTTTTTGGGTTTTGTAGAAATATGAATAAGAATCAGCTTTTGTTGTAATTTTGCAATACAAGTAGTTTTTGCAGGTATATAAATCTTAAAAAAAATCCTTGGATATAGTGAAATATTTTATATTTTTCTCTTTGTTGTAATGCATACTGAAGCTTTTTTATGTTGTTATATTAATATGTAATTGTCAGTAAGATGTCCTCTAGTGGATTTCATATTACACTTACATAATTAAAGTAGCTTTTATACTCATTGTTCTTATACTTTCAACAAAAGATGAAAGTGATTGATTCATAGTTAAAAGACTGCATTTATATTGAAGTATAACCTGGAATGTTCTGTTGACTTATAAATGGGAAATAATTAGTGGTTTATATATATTTATTAAGTGTATAATAACTTCAAATTCTTGAACATCATAATATGATTTCTATACCATGAACATGATAGAAAGAGCTGTCTTAGACTTGCCGAAAGCTCTGAAAGAAGATACTGTATTTAAGGCTAGGTACTATTACTACAGTGGTGGTACAGATTCAGGAATAGATACAGGAACATTGGATAGATAACAGATACATTGAATAGATACAGATACATTTGATAGATATAGGAAGACCAGTGGATGTTGTCTATCTTGACCTGAGCAAGGTTTTTGACACAGTTCCTCTGTGACCTGTGTTAGATTATACTTAGATTATGATCCTGCCTGGCAGGGGAGTTGAACTCGATGATCTCCAAGGTCCCTTTCAACCCCTAATACTCTGTGATACTGTGATACTGTGGTTCATAAATTACCACATCTTTGTAAGAGCTTTTCATCAGGCACCAGTTTGGAGGTACTTAGTGGCAGACGAGTTTGTGGCAGTGGATCTACCTGCCCCAGGCTGTCTGGGCCATGTGACTGAGCTTCTGAGCACTGGGAGTATCAGCGGTACCCATCTCATTGCTTCCGCCTTCATTCCTTTCCTGAGCCTGACTTTGTTACAGGAAAATTGAAATGTGACAATATCCAGACTTTTGGTGAACTTGTACATTCTAAATCCATGTGAATTTTTAGATCCTTGTTTATAAAGTTTTTTTAAAATTATGAATAAAGAAAAATTATTGCACCTGTTCAGATAGAAGAAACTGCCTGTACGTGAGGTAAGAATTTCGTCAGGAAAACAAGATTCAGCAAAAGGAAACCTGAAATAAACAGTACTGGCTTCTAGCACTGCTTCTGAGTGGAATAAGAGGGAGTCATATCCACAGTTCTCAATAGCTAAAATGTCTCTCTAGAACATCACTTCTGTTGATGTGAGAACTTAACAGAGGAGAATGTTCGAGGAGACTGGAATAATTCTTTTAAACCACTTCATGGTCTCCCTCTAGCAACCTCATGATACAGTGAAACACAGCAGGGGATCTGCATGAGTTGTTCACCTTCCTCATATGGAACTCATTGCCCTCCTTGAAACAGCTGAGATAGGAGTGCTGTACACAGCCTGTTACTCCTGTCCACAAGGTACGCAACTCTTTCTTCAAATCCTGCAGCTAATTCAGGAACACTTCCACTGTTGACAGGTGGTGGAGACAGCACAGTACTAATGGTCTTGCAAACATCCAGGACATCTGTACCACCCCTAAACTTTAACCATATCTGGACATCTGGCTAACAGATCTCTGACAGTATGGGCTGTTGGTTGTCATGAGTTGCTTAGCTGTTATCAGTCCTCTTCTGATCACTGCTAATGTATGTGACTTCTACAGCCTTATGAAAATGCCTTTTTTATTGGAAAGTTTTGGGCATAGTGCATATTGCTGTGTGTCTGTTTGAAGTATGGCTACACAAGCACAGATTGTTTCTGTATCCTCAATTGCTCTGAAAACAAGTAATATCTGTCTTCACACTTGCATTTGAGGCTTGTCAACCTTACATGGTAGCTGCTTGGGCAGAAGAAATGAAGAGAATATGGGCTTCATAAAAAGCAGTAGTGTTTGGTTCTGGTAATTAGGGAGGGTAGGATTGATTTTCCTAATACATAGCAGCTTATACCATGCAGCTGAAGCCCCTTGTTAGGAAATGGATTTTGCAGACCTGGATCTCTTCTTCCTATGATTGCAAGACTAAATGGACAAGTTGTCCTATACCATCCTGTGAGTTTGCTTAAGAGGTAATTCATTGTCTTGAGGGGGCTCTGAAAAGGTATACGGCTGCAGTGAGCTGAAGAGCTTATCATGGCTGGTCCCCCTAGAGCAGCCCAGCAAGATGAAATTATACTATACTGGCAAGGGGAAATGCAGGTGCTTATCTTATGGCTAGTGTGCAGTACTGATGGTGTTAGAAGTGCTTTTTGTGGGTTTAGGAGATCTTAAAAATAAGACTAAAGGCTTTTATTTTTCTCCCCAGCCAATGTGAACTTACACTTTATCTGCAGTCGAGTCTGAAACCCAACATGTATTGTGTTTCCCTACAGAAAACTACTTCCTTATCTGTCTTGATAAGAGTAAAATAACCTCCTGTATGCAAAAGGCAGTGTTCACAACTGGTTTTGAATTTCAAAGCAAGATCTTATTTTCTATGAAGACTGTTGTGCTCAATCATCTGAAATTGTTATTGGAAGACACAGCACTAATTTGCTTCCATTGAAGATAAAATATTACAGTGTGAAATTTTATGTCCCAAAGATGTCAGCTGCATAGCAGGCATTGTAACTGGCAGGAGGAGTTTGAGTGTGACAGTTGATATATTTGAGTCCCGTGCATCCTTTAAAATTGATAAAATTATCATTCTAATAACTTTCATAGCCTTTTAATTTTTATCTTTTTTTTTTTTCCCCTGAATGTTGTGCAGATATCACAGCTGCTGTGTTAGTCATCATACAGTGAGTAATGAATGTGGTGCAGCAGAAGTGGGCCTTGACCAGATGGTGGCACAGAAAGCTAGAACCAGTGCAAGCTCTGACCACACCTGCCCCTTTGCTTTTCTCAAAAGGATCTCTATAGGTTGTCAAGGCTTAAGTCATTTCAATTTATGAGTTTATGACACAGATTTATTGGCTCGTGTATTTTTCTGAGTCAGCCTGCTGTGTCTGGTAACGTTTTTGCCTCATGGGTGTGAGGAGTGCACATCATATGTACAGAGAAGGGTGAGTTATATGCTGGCTTTAGGGTAGTGACAAGCTTAATATGGCATGATTTTATGCCTAAAAGAAACAGTGAAATTTCATTGTAGAAAACCAACAATGTACAGCTGGGAGGATGAAACAACTGCACTCATTTCTGCAAAAGGTCATTGCAATGACATTTCTTGTATGACTTCATATGGATTTATTTATAAAACTGCACTTTTAGTTTTATTGCAGTTGTCCAGGCTTTTGGAGACAACCTATCAATAGCATTCAGTTGTGGTATACATTTGAATAACAAAAGACATTACTGGTTTATCTGACAGCAGATATGAGCCCTATTGGCTTCATGAGCCCTCTTTTTGCTTTAGCAGCTATTAGCTCTAGAGAATCACCCTTATTCATACAATCCTGGAAACCTATGCTTGACTGCATTTTCTGGAAATACTAGAAACAGCATTTTATGTTATAGAAACACCTACTGTGTAGTAGGTATGAACCAAGGGTTGTGTTTTCTACAGGTTTATATGATGGGCTTAAACTCCAGGGTGTTTATTTCTAAAAATAAATGTAAACTGCACCTTGATGGATGAAGGCTAGAAAGAATCTCCCAGTACTGGCAGACTGTGCTCAGGCTGTCCTATATTATGTTGAGGAAGATTTGGAACTTGAGATGCTGACAGCCCTTCCCCGAAACACTGGGCAACTGGGCATGAAGTTGTTCCCACATTACTGCTTGTGAGTGTAGGTAATGCTGCAGTGCCAAAGAGTTGTAGCCATACGGCTACATATGGTCCATGTGGCAAGGTAACACAAAATTAGATGCAGAGTTTGTGGTTGAACAATGGCATGATTAACAGATATTTCTCTTTCTAAAATATATACATACAAATCTTACATATATAAGTTACTTTAAACCACTTAAATGTGAAGGATAGTATACCTCTATGAAGTATATATTTTTAATGTGTTTCCACTGTCTAGTTGCTACTGCTATTAAGCCTTGTTGAACTGGAAATAGAAATAGTTTCTAAACAGGGGAAGGAACATTTCAAGGCAGGGAAAAATAGTGCAAGATTTAGTAAGGATGGGTACCATTTGTGAGAGATTAGAAACAGGGTATATTTATACTGAGTGTCTGTCAGATTCTTTCTTTTTACTTCCTTTTAGTCCCCTGTAACTTGTCAACCTATTGAATGAAAAATTTAACAGGGACCAAAGATATCTCAAATATATTAAGGTTCCTAAAAATTTACCAAAAATCATCAGCTGGATAAAAGAGAACAAACAGCCTGATTAGTGCTCCCTGCAGAGAAAAGGCAGCTATGTTTTGTGTCTCAGTTGTCTGTGCCAGGCATCAGCCAGGTGGTCAGTGAGCCTGCGCATCCTGCACCAGCAGTCAGCCCAGCATACATGGAGCTGGGCAGACAACATGGCCCATATGGCACTTGTCTGGCAAAACAGAGTAGTCTGGGATAAGTGGGTTGAGAAATCTAGGACATGTCTATAGGAAATACAGCATCACATTTCTAGTGACTTAAGGAACAATATATTTTAGTAGTAACCAAGATGTGATATTTTACCTCTTGTCAACTAATGTGTATGTAGAAAGCTTCTAGATGTGTAATCCTGAGAACCTTGTGGTCAAGTTCCATGTGATGCGAGAGTCTCTGAAAGTACCATTGGAGCTCCTGCTCTGGTTAGAAGGAGAAGTCACTGTGTCACAATTGCTGTGATGTCAGCCAGTTTGTGCATGATGCATGTGCATTTCAGTTTTCATAAAATAAAATTAATCTTTATCTAGACACGGAGTCATATGAAATATTTCCATATGTTCTCTATCTCTTTGTGAAGATGCTGCTAAAATAAAGGTGTAGTAGTGGAGAAAAATGCAGTAAATTGCCTTTTTTTTTTGAGAGTGTATTTTCTTCATATGATTTTAGTGGGTTCTTCTATTAAGATCTCATTTTTCTAACTCAATGTATGCAGATTCATTTTTGTGAAAATGAATGAAGGAGAAATAATTTTGGGCAGCATAGTTTTGGGGAAATGTCCTTCCCATTTTAGTTATGCTGATACAGCTTTTCTGTGTAGACACTCCTTGTGGCATAGTCTTTGTTCAGTTTACCCGGGTAAAGCTGTCTTAATGGAACAGTGTATCCATGATGGCAAGATTATTTTAATGAAGAGAATAGGGAGGGGAAACCCCCTAATAAACCTATAATTTCTTTGAAAATTTCTTTCTGGAACCACAATCTGGAGGACTTCAAAGGGATGGCCTCCCTGTCTCCATCACTGTATTCTGGGCCTCCTTAAGTGCTCTTAATACAACATGCATCATCACTCCGATGTTCCCATGATGTACTAAAATGTCAGCATCAGCCTTTCTCAGCAGTGTTAGGAGATCATTACCCAGCACTTGATAATTTACACTCTGTAAATACTTGGGAAGTTGTTCTCTCCAATACCTTTAAAACATTTTATAGTGTGATTATGAACCAGAGATTTACTCTGGCTTGCAGATTTATTTGTTACAGTCCCATTGAAATATAAGTTTAAGTATTACAAGAAATACAAATGCAATTGATTTTATGATAATTTGTCATATGTTGGAAGGCATGCTTTATGTTAATCACATACATATGTGTGAGCAGGATTAAACATACTGATGATACCTAACTTAGGTGAGAGGTGGTTTGCTCTCATGCATGTGCCATGCAGTGATATATTTCTAACTGCAAAGAATTGCCAAATTGAATCTTTCAATTCCTGCAGAATGTTGGCACCAGTAAGATATACTGGTTCATGATGGGGCTCAGATAATTTTAAGGTCTAGCTGCATCTTTAGTACCTATAGCCCTTTTATAAGTACGTTTGTATCTTTCACAGTCAAGTTTTTAGAGTGAAAAATGCCATGTGTTGGAAAACAACAGTCTGAATTTACAAGTGTTACAGGTGCCATACCTATTATTTTATTGGAAAGAAACCAGCATGTAGCAAAATAAATGTTTGTTTAGCAGAATCTTTACATTGTAATTTTAAAATTCATTTAGCGAAGAGATGAAATCAATAGAAATAAATGGATTGTAGTAAAGTAAAAGTGAAAAGAAAATTACTTTCTATTATTTGGGTACAAACTACTCTATACTTATCCACCACGAGTGTCTGGTCTTTTCCTAAGACAAATGAACAGAAGACGAACAGTGTGTGTAGTGTGTGGTCATCTCTGCACTTCAGGAATTTTTGGATATTCACTTGGCAGTACTGTTTTCAGCGTTAATGACAAATAAAGATGCTGAGGCACTGAAGATGGCTTTTGAGGGGTAGAGGTTAAGAAGAACCATAATAGTTTAAGACAATGTAGTGCTTTTTTTCAACAATAGAAGAGCTGACTTAATGTTGATAATCATGCTCACACTTGGGTAACGGTGTTGTACAGCCACATACCTGCTGGTCTCATTCAGTTAGGTGGCCTGTATTTGCTCTTTGAATATTTTTGAGGTTTTACACTGTTGTTTTTGATAATCATAAATTTCATTTCAAACTTTCTCATTTGCTAAGCCGTGTTCCACCAAAGTAGGGTTATGTGAGATTGTGCTACTTAATAGGCTTTTTAATTCTTCAAATTTAAGTTTTTAGTAATGAGTGGAGGTAAAAGAATATGGATAAAGGTATTCTGTATGGAAGCTGATCTGTGCTGACAAAAGTTATGCTATATAAAGATCCTAATTGAAAACAGTAACAGAAAAACAGCTAGGAAAAAGACATTACTGGAGAGGGATGTGAAACGGATTCTTTTGTTAGGTCAGCAGGAGCAAGTGTAACTGAAAGCAACAGAAAATCCATATGAGACTGGCAAATGTGTTTGATGTTTGTGATGAGATACTGAAAGAAGAGCTGTGCTCTGACATGATGCTTCTTCTCCTCTTGATTCCTGTATTGACTTACAAGTTTGTCTTTCATAATGTACTGTATTTCTTTGTGCATAGTGGGGAATGGAGTGGAAATGTAATGACATTAAAATCTCTAACAGATGAGCAGAGCCTAACAAAACTAACTACAATTATTTAAAAACCACTTTACCTTTAAGAATTATGTAATTAAATAGTGAAGAACAAACACTTTCAATGAGAAATTTGAAATTGGTACTCAAATCACTGTCAAATGAAACTGTTAGGAAAACTGTGGGCCTCACTTCGATTTCCTATTAGAAACAGCTGGAAGAAATGCATTATAAACCTCCACTGCTTCAGTGATGTAAAACTAATAGGGAAGGACAAAGCAGATAAAAACACTCGAGGATTTTCTGGGTGGGAAGGCAGAGATCAGTAAAATGGTGCTCTGCGAGCTGATGCCCTGGGTTACTCTTCAGCAACTTCAATTTGTCTCTGGTGCAAATTTGCATATTAGTTTTTCCTAAACTATTGTTAATATATTTAATAACAGTAATGACAAGATAGAGGGACATTATATGGCCCAAGACACTGATTATCCTGTGTATTTGAAAGATCAGTGCTTTTCTGAACCTCAGAGCAATGTAGCTTATCACAAGAGAAACAAAAGGAAGAGCTAGCTACACAAAAAGTGAAAGAAATGGCAGGACTAAAACCAAACAGACAAAAAACACTCAACCCCCCCCAGAAAAAACCCAATGCTCTAACCCAAACAACTCCTCTCTGAAGGGAAGCAAAAACTCCCCAAACACCCTTATGTCTTAAATGTGTTTCCTCTATTTTAAAGGTAATTAATAAATTAAATTTTAGATTTTTTTTTTTTAACATTTGTTGAAGTGGAAGAAATCAATATTAGTTGGGTATTGCAGGTTGCAGAGACATACTGTAAGTTGCATTGGCAATATTTTATCTTCCAAGAGTCTGCAATTTTAGATGAACCTAAGGAATGACATTCAAACGTTTAACTGGCATTGTGTTCAAGGCAGAATGTACACAGTAAAGGTTACCTTGAGGTCTGCAGCTATAATTACCATTGACCAAAACAGACTTTTCATTTAATCAGCCCCTTGAGAAAAGATGTTGAGAGGTTAAAGGATTACCATTTTTCAAGAAAGATGTCAATAAGGAATGAAGGCTGCTTACAATTTTACAGTCTGTGTTGACTCTGCTGTGCTTGAAATCTGAGTTGAAAAAGAAATGCATTCAATAACTACTAACAAAAAAATTTAAAATCTAATCCTTAACCCCCACAAACAAACAATAAACAACCCCGAAGAATGGCAATTTAGGCTTTGGTGTCCCCCTTGCAGTGTTCAGATGCACATCCCCCAGCAGGAAGAGGTTATGCCACCATGTGAAAAGCACAGGGCCACTGCTGCAACACTGTGCCCCTTTGCCTCTGGGAAGGAGACCTGCATCTGCCCTTTTGTTGTCGCTGTCACTCTTCCTTTCATGTCAAGCTTCTTCCATCTGCAAATGATGTGTGTGGCTTTGTCCACTTGCCCTAGCAGGATTATCTAACAGCTAGATAGTGTGGGGCAGGAGTTGGCTCTACTGTGACTTTTCATGCAGCAGTCAGCACAGTGAGTGCAGCTCTGACCAGTGTAACGCCTGCTGTCTGTGTTTTGCTGCAGATATCCAGAATTAAAAGCACAGCCTCTGTTCACATATCAAGAGGTAAGTGCAGTAGCTGTCAGGCTCATATCCTTGTCACATGAAGGGGTAGTGCAGCCAAGTGATGGGCTGCAGGACACAAACCAGTAGTCCTGGCACCTTAGGGTCTGCTACAAGGGGCCAATGCAGGAAAGCATGAGTACTGCAAATGTATTTATCTGCAGTGTAGGAAATGGATTCCTTGCACTTTCACCCCTGAGCATTTATATGTAGGCCATACCCAACCTGTCTCTATCTAACTTGGTTAGCATCATGGTGATTCTCAAGTTACTTTCCCCCCATCTGATTTTCAAATCAACTGCAAGATTTGGGATGTGATAGGGAAGGATCATAAATGTTCACAATGAGATCAGCTTTCCAACTTTCAGCAAGCTAGAAATATATATTTAAGACAAAACATGGAAGTCCTACAAATCATCAGCGAATGACTGTGTTCTCTTTCTCAGGAAGCACGCGTTGGCTTACACATCCCTCTGAGTACAGAGTTCCTCAGAGTTCCTCAGCAGTCTTGCTGGACAGTTTGAAAGTGATCACCTTGGTAACGCCGCTTCCCACGGCCAAAAAAAGCTTCAGGCGGCTTGTCTTAGTATTGCCTTTGTGCTCAGTGCTCTTAACAATTACAGTGTAAGTTCCTAATTATCCTGCTTCACAACAACTTTCCTCTTCTGCTGGAGCCCTTGAAAGGCTGCAGTAAGTAGAATAAAGCAAGGATTTACAACTCTAAAAGTTGTTTTAAATGAAGTCATGATGGCAAGCTAAAATGCCTTACAGAAGAAAAATGTTTTGATTATCAGTTTCCTGCTTCTACATCCTCCTGTTTAGCTCTAATGTCTATACACACACATATAGTCTCTTCCTTTAATTCTCAGATGGAATTTTCATATGATGCCAATTAAGAGTATAATGCTGCTAGACCCAAAAAAGGATCTAATTAAGTGGGAGAAAGACAAAGTGGTAATCTGTTCATAGTTTTCAGGTATTGAGCATCCAAAACTGTATGGCAGTCAAAGAAACTGTGCTTACTTGATTGATGAAAATTGGGTTTTAGTTAATCTGCTGCATCATGTTCCAGATACTGCTGTCCTACATGTGTATGACAATTTCTTGCAATGAGTCTGACAAATACCCTTTTGTCCCAGGATTGTAAAGCTACAGTTCCATATGGAAAGCTGCTAAGGTGAAGAGAAACAGTCCGTGTGATCTGTAGCTTAGAGGCAGCAGCAAGATGCAGTATGTGGTTCAGTGCTGTCCTGCCCTGTTTGAAGGTTGCTTAACTTAGATTTGAAACTGTTGTAATTGCTTTGCAAATGAATTCAAGGTTTTGCCATATTAATGACAACAAACAAACCCCACATTCACAGAATCATAGACTTAGCAAGGTTGGAAAAGACCTTCAAGGTCATTGAGTGAAATCATTAGCCCTGCTCTACACTGAAGGAGCTCTTGCAACTGAGGAATGTGCTTCTGTGTGTTACAGACCTTGATGTTCTCTCACATTTAGATGATTGTAGCAGAACACAGAGTCTTCTGAGTTCTACAGGAGATACTCCTTGTGGTGAGAAGGACTGTATTGTTTACATAAGTAATGTCTAGTATTACGACAAAAAAAAATCTGTTATTATTTGTTAGAAAAAATCCTGCTTGTCTTTACATTATTAGGAAGGCATATATCTCTGTTAGGAAAGGAAAGTATTAAATGCTTCTTTCATTGTTGATGGAAATTCCATGTTCATTTGTGATGTGTTAAGTATGAAAGTAAAAGATCTGATATTCCACTATAGCAGTCTACAATTTATCTTGATGACAGTGAAGCCAAATTAATTTGCTGCATGTCAGTCAATATTTGCAATTGTTTAGAGAGTTTCCTTGATGGTCATTTGTATAAATAGTCATTCACTGTCCCTTAAGTGGATGTCACTTCCTGAGAGACATAATCTCACAGGGAGGAAAAACCAATCATGGCAAACATATCATCAGTCCATATACTGAAGGACATTCATTTGCTCTTTGTTCCATTGTGAACACCTATTCCATATGCCCAACACTTTTCTTTCACTTTCTGTGATGTATGATTGCAGTTATCTAGTTTGTATAATTTCTCAGCAGAGTTTGGGGTGGTCACATTTCACACATTAAAATCCTTCATACAAAGCAGAAAGACACATATATATGTATTTATTTTTCTGTGTGTACAATTGTTATTGTAAATTAACAATTCTCTCTTTTTTTTTTCCCTTGTGAAATACAAAGTCAAATTTTAAAGTCAAGACTATACAGTTAAAGTGTTAAGATACTAAATGTTTCTGTGAAATTATATGGACTTGGACTGATTCACAGTTGTAGCTCACAATTCAGATATGGTATGAAAGGACCACCAGTATGTTCAGCTCATCCTTAACTGACCCTGCCTTCTCAGGTCTTCTGCCAAAACCCTTCATAGTGCTGACAAGAGCCATCTGTGTCCTTTCTTGTCTATAAACAGGCATCTGTAAATCACCATGCTGTTCAGTATTGAAAACTGCCTACATAGAACAGCAATAGGTGATATATGTTTGTACCTGAGCATTTATTTAAGAAAGAACAATGTTTGGATAACAGTGTGTCACTTTGCACTTCAGCAAGTTTATCTTTACTCTGTTTCATTAAATTACTGATTAGTGTAACCCTATGCTTGCCAACTACTGTGCTTCACATAAAATGTGTAGTGTCTTCACATTCCCTAAATATTTGTTTGAAAACTTACCAATAAATGGCCTTGCTTCTCAATACCTTTGTAAGACAAAAATAATTTTTTGCTTTTGGCTCTTCTAGTCTTCCATTTTAAAAATTACTTGTTGTCGCTGTGTTAGGAAACCTCTCAAAGTAACTTCCATCTACATTAATGGATTTTATTTATAGAAGAGTGGAGCTGGTTCTCCTGCAGGAAGGATGTATTTCTTGTCAGAAACAAAGAAATAAGCAAATTAGAACAGGGAAAAGGTCTATTTTGCCTCTGCTTACTAATTAAAGAAGAATTAAAAGGCAAAAGATGGGCAGAGGAAGGAAGATAAGAGTTTGATTTTATGTTTGGCTTTGGTTTGTAACTGGTTTTCTGGCTCATTGTTAGGAAATCCTCTTCCTGTGCCCCTAGTGTTACAAAAGAGCAAGAAGAGAAATCTTGGGGTCACAAATGTCTATGGAAATGCTATTAACTTCAACCAGCCATGAATTAGTTATTTACAATGCTCAAGGGAGAGACTGACATTCTGGTAGCCCCAAAAAGCACAGAGAGGGATGAACTGTTATGGCAGTGAGATGGTTGAAAAAAAGTGTTCTGTAACCACCCTTTCTGTTATGAATGATTCAGGCTTTAGGAGAGTGAACTGTGTCCTGACAAGCTTGCCTGTTAGTCTGTGACACTAGTAACAACCAGCCCTTGTCTTCAAATGTGTGTACTTGCCACACTGGGCTGTGGGCCCTCCTTGCTGGCTCTGAGGCACAATACGTGGGCAAGGTTCTTGGGAAGCAGGACTTAGAATTATAGAGTCATTCAGGTTGGATAAGACCCTTGGGCTTATCAAGTCCAACCATTAACCCTACTCTACAAAGTTCACCACTAAACCATATCCCTCAAAACCACATCCAGGGATGGTGAGTCAACCAGCAGCCTGTTCCAGTGTCTGACCACTCTTGCAGTGAAAATTTTTTCCCTAATGTCCACTCTAAGCCTCCCCTGTTGCAGCTGAAATGCATTCCCTCTTGTTCTATTGCTAATTACCTGTGAGAAGAGACCAGCACCAATTTCCCTACAGAGTCCTTTTAGGTAGTTGTAGAGAGTGATGAGGTCTCCCCTCAGCCTCCTTTTCCTCAAACTAAACAGTCCCACCTCCTTCAATTGCTCTTCATAAGATTTATTATCCAGGCCTTTCACCAGCTATGTTGCCTCCTCTGTGCTCTCTCCAGCATCTCCAAATCTCTCTTGGATTGAGGTGCCCCAAACTGGACACAATACTCAAGGTGTGGCCTCACCAGTGCTGATGAGGTAGAGAGGTGTCTCATAAGTGGGTTTTATCAATAAATTAACTCCAAAGGTAATACTTCTGCACTTCACCAGTGCTTTTTTGATTTGCTTTTCCATTTGCTTTCCACCTTAAAGGAGATACTAGTGACAAATAATCTGGGGCAATATCCTGTTTCTGATATTGTTTGGATGTCAGTAATATTTCTCAGCAGTGCAGCCTCTGGGATTGTCATATCCCCCCACCAAGTAGCTTGCAAGGAATGCATTGGATAATGACAAACTGCAGTGCACTGTGCTTGGAGAGCTAATTAGGTGCTTTGTTCTACAGCATCAGTACCTATTTAATTTACTCCTTTCATGTACAGAAGTGGAGTTTTAAATGATGTTATATTAATCTAAAAGGAAGTATATGAACTAATATTCTAGCCATGGTGATTTCATTATGTCCTCCAAACTCAGCATCACCCTGTTGTTGGGGGAAATAGACATTTTGAATGTAAGGCAGGAAATTACCAAAGGAAGTTAAGGATGCTCTTCTGAAATAGTGTCATAAAGATGCTGTGACTTGGTAGTCTGAACAGGGATGTGATACATACTCAGACATAGTTTTAGAAGCCTTTCCTTGACACTAAGCTCCTCTGCTGGATGCTAATGCTGCTTTTCTACAAAGTGTTGGTTGCTTGGAAAATGGCCCCTGTGTCTGTCTGTTGCTGCCTGTCTGTATTATCAAGATCTGCTTTTGGAAATCAATGCTAATCTTTCAAACCAGTATTTCAGGGTGATCTAGAATGCACATATAGGCTCTGGTTTTGCTTCATCTGTGTTGCAGAAACATTAGTGCAGATTAAATGGAAGAAGATAAAAGGCAAGTTGATGCAATCATATTTGTGGGACAATAGAAGTGAGAGTGATCAAAGGAAAGCACAAGCCTGGGTCACTTCGCTGGACTACTCCTGGAACATAGCTCTTTACTTGAGCTGCTCTTAGCATTTTTCCAGGCTTTATGGAGCAGGAGTTGAGCGCATGCCCAAAGAAGGTGGTTTGCTTTTAAACATTAGCTTTTACTTCTCAACAGCTGAGCACCAAACAGCAGAGGCTGTTCTTTGATATATGGCTGACTTATTACACATCTCTTTAAAGTCCTCTCATCAGTGGAGTTACACTTCAGCCAGTCCTGAGGTCTGAGATACATTATTTTATGATTCTGTATGGAATGCCTCTTTGGTATGTGACAGATCTTTCTAAAGCTTTTGAAGCTACTCAAACTGGAAGCACCATTGAACTTCCAAATTGTTTGTAGAGTATATAATGTCCCATTTAGAGAAAATAGGGAATAACAGTGAAATGTCCAAGACCTACAATTACTCCTTGTTGAACAAATAGTGTTACACTGCAGCATCTCAGTCTTCCTCCCTGGAAAGAAGGGGGTTATTACCCTCATCTGTAGAATACTTTGAGGCTGACATCTGAAGGGGACTGTGGAAGTGTTTGGATTAATTCCTGTTTATCACGGTGTTACTGTTACAGTTACTGCTGCTATCATCTGATGTGGGTTCATCTGTATAATTAAACAATTATATTGTCAACAGAGATCTGAGTTGCAGCTTAAACATGATGGTATATTGAGACAATATAGAACCTTCTTGTGACTTTCTGTGACACAAGCCCATTGCTTTCCTGGATTTTAGTGAGGATTACTTAATGAAATGATGCTCTCTAAAGTTGAACAGCTGATTGGTTTGGTATTTGAAGAGCATTGTCCCCTGAAAGTTTGGATGTACATACACTTAGATGTTTTCATAACAGTTAAAATGAGTCTGGCTTAATGATGTGTTCCTATAGTCAAGAGTAAACCAGCAGGTATAGAATAGACATTGGTAAAAACACTTGAAGGATGAAGTGCCAAAAGTTTCAACTTGAGAGAGAGGCTCAAGACCTTGGGGCTAAGAAGGAACTCAGTGTTTACTCAGACATTTCCTCACAGAAACTGGAAGTCAGTAGCTTTTGTGGGAAGGAAAGGATTGATGGGCAAATGTGAAATGGCACTGGTGAAGGCTGAACTACTGCTTGATTTATGGCAGCCACCCACAGCACACTGAGCACCGAGGAATGCTGAGGTATTGTGGTGCTGGCGTTAGCCATGGAAAAGGGTGGATGGTCTGGTTTTGATCCAGACATCTTCTAGGTTTTCTAAATATGACCCACAATGCTGTCATCTTGTTTTGTCCAGGGAGAGAGCATGTTCCAGGAGGAAACTTGTAGTGTTACGATGCACGATTCTAATGCCCAAATGGAGAAAAATGACCCTTTTCACCCAAGAGGTGTATTTTATTGTAGAATGGGGGACTTCCTTAATCTTGTTTTATTAATTTTCTTCTTAACTGTTTTGTATGGTGCTTGGAGATGTTAATTAATCATGGCATTAATCATGGTTGTCATTTCCGATGGGTTTGGTGAGGTATTCATCATGTTGGTGCCTGTGAGCTGGCAGCCTCCTGCTCCAGCCAGCCACAGGATCCCACCAGTCTAGTCTAGGAATGAATAGCTTTACCTTCCCTCATCTGACAAATCTGCTGAGTAGGTCAGTCTGATTTCTTTCTGTCTTTGTCTTCCTTTCTTGCCAGTTTTCATTCTGCTGTGCCTTTGAAATACACAAGAGCTGGTATAATACTAGTTTTACAGAACAAAAAGAGAAGAGGAATAGAAGTGAAACGACTCCTCTACATTCAAGAAATAAGTAAGGCAGGAGAAAGAAAACAAACTCCTTAATTCCCAGAGCCCTTTTGGTAGAGTCAGCACAATCCTCACTGACAGCTCCTCTCTACCTCTTACCATTTCTGCCCTATACATATATGAATAAAGTTTCAGGGCTTCATGCTTCCTTCAATATTGCTTGATCTCAGTTTTCTCTTGCAGCAAACAAAGTTGTTTCAGATTCTCAGAACATTTTAGCTATAACTGCCTTTTTTCTTTGTTCAGCTACCATTTAAATACGAGCCAAAAGGTGTCAGAAATGTTACTTGCCATGACTACTTCTGACTATACTCAGCTGCCTTCCTGTGTAGGTTAATAGACATGCATGAGAGCATAGTATAGTAATGCAGTTTACTTTCTCAGTAGATTTCAGTCTCACTCTTAACCTGTTCACCTCTTCAACAGCAGTATCTGGGAAGCCATGCTTCCATTTTAAGATTAAAGATGCTTCAAAGATTACTTCCATAGCATTGGAAGATAATGAAAGAACTTTTGTTGTACAAGTTACCAAAGGTATATTTAACAAATATTCAAGTATCCCTTTGGAAAGGAAACTTAACCACATTACCTAAAAGCTTTGTTTGTACTGCTCTTTCTAAAAGAAGTGATGGGGAAGAAGGATGAATGATCCCTGAACTTAAATCCCTGGGACTGCACATGGCTTCCAGACCATGGTCTTATTGGTGTTGTGGAAGAGTTATTTGAAGGTGAGAAGTAGTACTAATTTTTTGTTAGTAGTGTCCAGAGAATTAACTGTATAAACTCTGTCAAAGTAGATGTGCACTAGATTCACCAAATCCAGAACTTCAGTCTGTATACACACTCGTTCCAGAGTTGCATACATTTGGAAAGCGAAGTGCCTTACACATCCCTTTCCCAAGTGAAATGCTGTAACTTAACAGTCAGGGCATGCAGCAGGTAGGAAGACTAATTGTTTGGAGTGCAGCTATCATAACCTCAGAGCACGTCACTCTGAGCAGAAGCTAAAACTATAAAGTGCCTGATCTATCTTAGGGCTGTGCTGATGCATGAGTGGGCCTCTACATTTTGCAGTGCAGCATTTTCCAGACACTCTTCTTCACTCTTCCTGGCAAGTTTAGTCATCTAAACTTGTTCTTTAATTTTCACACTTGGATGTCAACTACATAATGGGATAATACACCAATTAAAAAAAAAAAAAATAATTTTTTTTAATTTCATTTTTGGCACAGTTAAACGTTCTCTTCTGCTTCAGTACAGACTTGTATGAATTTGTGTACCTTTTTAATAGCAAGATCCCTCAGTCATAATTTGACCTTTAGAGCTGATTTCCATGAACTGCCTTACAGGCAACTTTTGCATGTCATCAATCTTAACTGACATTTGTAATCTGGAAAGAAAATTATGCAGCTAAAGAGCCCTCTGACCTTCTATGGTATAAATGTGACATCATTTATTCTTTAAGTGTTTGTGGTTGTTTGTTTGTTTTGGTTTATTGTTTCATCCTTTGCTGAAGTTTAGCAAGAGCAGTATAAACAAAACTTTTAGGTAATGTGGTTAAATTCAGTGTTTTACTGCAGAGATTAAGATAGTGCTCTATCATGTATGACTGTATCACTCACTGATTTCCTTTCATTCCCAGATGTGAGTTCTTATCATACCCTTTGGGCTCTTCCACCCGTTGAAATTAGCTCAGCTAAAGTTAAGATAAAGTTTCTAGAATCAACCATATTCCGTTTCATGATTGTTCTAAAGAAAAATCAGAGTCTCTTTCATTGCATGTTTGGGGCACCTCAAATAACTCGAAGGTCAAATTTCTAATCTATTAGCTCTTTGTCTGCCATGCTATGTGCAGTTAGTCATGAAATATTCATGCAATGCAGAAAAAAGCTTGGAGCGGGGCGGGGGGAGGAAGAGAAGCTCCAGAAATTAAACCACACTGTCATAAGGTCAATCAGCTTGCTGCTCTTAAATTCAAGTGCAGGTCAAGCCTTTCATCCTAGAAACTTTGCCCAAGAATTATTTACTTTCAGCTGTCAGGCTTATGAAATTATTACCTAAGCTGATAGTGTGCATTTTCTTTATTCACTGGAAGAGTTTTATAAATTACTTTTCCCTCACGAAGGATTACATTTTTACAGTACATGGTTCTCTATGTGTAAACTTCTCACAGAAGTCCTAATCCAGCTTCAAACTAAATTGATTGGCAACTCCTGTTGACTTCAGTCAGAACAGCATAGTGCCTGTCTGTCTTCATGCGTTTGAAGAAAGTCCATTCAACAGTAGAAAGAACATTCAGTGACATATAGTTACAAGATTACTGAGTTTTAAAGAATATGAAGTTGCATATGCGCATAAATACAAAACCAGATGTACTCTTCTAGTTGGAGTTCCTACCCCATCTCCTTATCCAGCCCTGAAGAAAGAACAAATGTATGATAAAAAAAGAGATAATCTAAATTTTAAATATAAAGAAAAGTAAGAACTTGTGTTAAACCTATGCTAATGTGGTGCTCATTAATATAATACCAGAATACCTTTTTTCTGGGAATAATGACATACATTTTTTCTGTTCTTATGTTTCCTCATCAATGTGAAAAATGTTTAAGGCAGGGCTTCAGTTTGAATGTGGTTTGTCCTCTTTAAATGCATGTATGAGGGAGGGTGAGAAGAATCCCATTTATAATCTGGAGCAAAAGGTGATGAGATTGACTCCAATGTTGGTAGAACTAAATTAATTTCATAGATTCAAGCTGATGCTTGTAGGAGCTTGTGTCTTTTTTCCATTACATCAGATGAACAAAGAGTTGCCTGTCATGTTTATTTCAGCACCTCATTTATTCTGATTAATCTGGTTCAAAGTTTTGGAAATTTAGCAGATTTAACAGCTGAAACTCGGATTTTATATTTATTGGACAGTATTTTGTACTCTGAGGTTGCATGCTGTAGTGTCTTGTAGCATTGCATTATGTCTAAACACATATGGATTAGCCTGGAGAAGAGGAGACTGAGGGGGGACCTCATCAATGTTATAAATACGTTAAAGGTGAGTGTAGGGAGGACAGAGCCAGACTCTTCTCAATGTCATCCAATGACATGACAAGAGGCAATGGGAGTACGTTGGAGCACGAGAGGTTTAGGGTAAACACAAGGAAAAACTTTTTCACAGTGGGAGTGACAGAGCTCTGGAACTGGTTGCCCAGGCAAGTTGTGGAGTCTCCTTCTCTGGAGATATTCAACACCCGCCTGGATGTGTTCCTGGGTGACTTAGTCTAGGTGATCCTGCTCTTGCAGGGAGTTGGACTAGATGATCTTCTAGGTCCCTTCCAACCCCTAACATTCCGTGATTCTGTGATTTTTGGCACAGTCCAAGACAGGAATCACCTTCTGTTTCAGGCTGGAGAGTGAGATTAATCAGAAACACTCACTGAGGACATGTAAAAATGTGATGTCATGGGGATGCTGGCTGGAAAGGTCATTTAGTCCAGCATCACTTGAGGGAGAATGCTTGCCATCAGGCCAGCTTTAATTTTGTCTAGCAGCATTCCGAAAACAGCTCCAAGGATGAAAATGTAACCTCTTCCAGGTTCTCTGGGATGACTTCCTGCTGGAGATTTATTTTTTTCCCCAAATATCCATCGTGAATATACCAAAGCTCAATTCCCAGTTGCAGTTTGTTGTCCCATGTTACACTGTTACTAAAGGAAGAGTTTAGCTCCATCATCTTCCTAACTACTCTTGAATTTTAGCAGCTGTAAGCTGCTGTTAGAACCTCCTATTGCCTTTGGCTAAGCCTAGACTAAACACATGAGCAAAATTTTACTGTAGTAGAAAATATATCCTGTGGCACATGCCACATATATCCATATCACCAGTGGCTGTTGCAGCTAATGAATTATGGTAGAAGCATGATCCATAAAACATGAAATTTCCACTGGCTGCCAGCCAGTGTTTTCTTGTACAATTTAATGCTCCACCCTGTAGCAGGATACCCTGCCCAGCAGCAAGGTCAGGAAGTGATACATGGATTTGTTTTTTGAGTAAGAGCCTTCACTAGCATGAAAAGAATATGTCTAAATCCAACTGCCATTGTGCATCCTCCAGCGGAACTGACACATTCCCATAACCTGTTCCTTTTCAGTTAATGGTATTAATGGTATGTGCAGTTCTTTGGTCTAACATACTACCATTAAAGATGGAGGAGGCATGGGGAAATGGAGCTGGTGTTGTGTCCAACTACAGTACGTTATTTCTATAGAATTGTGTAAACATCTTCACATTACCCATTTCCAGAGAGCACCTGCAGGGTTTCTGCTTCAGTGTTTATAGTAAAGTCTAAAGTAGTTGAATAGTTTCCCATACTCTGGCTAAAATATTTGCCATGTAACTTCTATCAAATCACCAGATGAGTTGGAATTTTTTTGCCTACTGTAAATCATAAAGAAGTAAATAAGATGAAGATGTAGATAGGCTGAAGTGTTACATTTATCTCCAGTTACTGCATTGTATTAAAATGCTGAAGTGAACCCATTTGCAATATGTGCTGCTCCTAGGAAACTGATGCTAGCTGAAGAAATGTTTTCAGGGATATTTTTATACTGTTTATTTTCATGGAAGGGTAATTTTCCATTTCTTGTGCCATCCCATTAACTGTGCCTTTCAGTAAAGCATTCAGTATCGTAATATGGAAGTTAGGATTTTTAGTGGAAATACCCTTTCTCTTGCCAGGATGTGGAAAAAAAAATACACTGTGCACTTTGAAAAGATGATTTTGTATGTAGTTACACAAGCAGGATTTCCTTCAAGAAAAGGCATATTTAGGATGCTGTAAAAGAGCCTGGTTTATATCCGTGTCGATTTATAAGCTGAGGTGCCATTGCCTTTAAAAGTGCTGTAAAAGTAAAAGTTTGCATAACAAAAAATGAATTATGCAGTTATGTCACACAGTGAATTCTAAGGCAAGACTTGTTTTGGATATTATCATATTATAGCATATCCTGATAAGCCAAAATGAGGTGCAGCCTTCTTTTCTGTGCTTTTATTCTAACTGTAAAGAGGTGCACCTCTACTTGTATTTCAGGTTCTGTTTAAATGATTTGGAGCTATGCTGCCTGTGGGCTGCAGACTCCTAACTCCTGTCAAAGGCAATGGGAGAATTGCTGGTACACCTGCATAGAAAATTTCTGCCTTATTACCATAAAGAAATAGAAACCCACCATGCATTGACAGGGATTTGTGTGGTAATTATCGCATTTCTCAGATGAACTCAGTCTATTGTGACATATCCATAAGGAAGTATTAAGCCTAAGATGGAGAGAGAAGCACAGCTGATTAATGATCTTCGTGATTCTTCTCATTTGCAAGTGGAATCTGGAAAGGGCACTAACTTGCATACTGGTACCAAATTATGTCATACTCTTGGATTTCCCTTGTCTTAGATGATTTTTAAGAGGTGAAAATAGTAAAATATTAAACTTGGGAATATAAAGGTGTTTGGTGTTATTACAGAATATTTAGGTACTGATCTTTGATCTGTTTTATAATGTTTCAAAGGTCAGGTCTAAAATCAAAGCTCTGCAATGGGTATGAGAGATATGAGTTCCTTTCCCAGCTTTTTTAATGATCTTCAGATTTCTGATATTGCTGAGATCTGTTCAGTTTCACCATCTCTAAGAATAATGATACTGATTTCTTTGGCAAGGTATTTTGATGATAATGAATGTAAAGAGTGATTAAGAGATTCATTTTTATTTTCAGAGAAATATTGTGTTCACAGTACTTTTTTTTTGTCATTGAATTAACTTTTTTTGGGGGTGTAAATTGTACAAATGTTCTTTGTTCATGGAATCATTTTCATTGACAGTTTTCAGAAGGTATTTCATTTTATTCAAGAGAATACTTTTTTTGGTTTGGATTTTTAATGTACTCATAGTGGATTCAAGTCCGTACATGTTTCCCTGTACTTGTGTTTTTATTTAAGGAATAATAATGGAGACAGCAGGTGTGGTGGTTGATTCTGGTGATTGATTGACTAGTTAAGTGCTGATGTCTATAGGAGGAGTTAAGACCATTTTTATAAAATTGAAAATGAAAGAAAATTATAAGGGGGAGGATTTTTGTTTAATGATTGAGACAGCTTTTGCTGTGTATTGTTAGAAAATGATTTTCCTGCACAGTAGCAATTAGGTTTCTTGAATTATATTATCATTCTATTCAGTTTAATATTATAGTTGTCACTTACATAATGAGCCTTCTGTATGCAGCTCTGATACACTAAGACTTGCTATTTCACACTGGGAACATGAAAGAAATAAGTATCTACATCTGGATTTCCCTGCATGTCCAGTAGTCTGCACAGTAAGTTTTCAGATCCAAATGATGGAACTGGCATGATCTCTAAATGGAAAAAGATGTCCTTTCTGCTGACTATCAGTGAGCAACACTAGCTCTCAGGAGGCATGGTTTTGATGCTTTGTTTCTACTTAGAAATTCTCACATCCACACTGACTCATACTGGGAAATATCAGTAGGTTTATGGTTTTATTTGCTCAGACATTAGTGTTTAATTTTTTATTTAGATTGTACACAATATAAATCAATGTAGCTCTCTAGTATGAAAGCATATAGTCAAGGAAAAAAGGGGCCATGAGATGGAGTGTTACAAGGTTAATAATAAAGGAGGTTTAGCAAGACTCTAGCCAGTGCTCTGCTATCTGTGCTCTCCCTTAAAAATGGATTTAACTACCTTTCCTTTAGGGGAGGCCTCAGATTTGTTGCAGCTGGGAGTTCTGTAGCCTCTCAGCCACGTCATATCAGCAAAGGGAAGTAGTTCAGTTCCCAAGGAGCTAGAGTGAAGAGGAACTGGTGAGGGCAGGTTGCCCAAAGGTTTCACATCAAAGCTGCACGAAGCTGTGTGCTGTGACACACACGCAAGTTTCCAGGACAGCTGGGATCAGGGAACTTAAAACTGCATTATCAGGAATGGAAATGTTCTGGAAAGTGCTTTCCTGGAACAGAACATGTCCACTGAAGATGAAGGATGCCAGTGCCAACTGAAAAATCTTCAAGAATGAGTCCATTTAATCTGACCTGTAGACAGAACCAACCCAAGTCCAGTACCATTCATAAATTGTAGAGGAACATCCAAACTGACAGGTAGATGATCTCCAGTTATGTTCTCCACACTAAAAAAAAAAATAAAAATTTGCCCACATACATCAAAGCAAATTTGTGGTCTTCTTGCAATGCAGTAGTTTGACACAAGGCCATAAAAGAGTAAAAAAGTGAAAATAAGGTAAGGATGTACCCAGGGCAAATTAAGTTACACCACATCAGCAGGTATGTGTGTCAGATTTAAAACAGGTGTATCTAGAGAGGTGTGTGTGTGTTTATACTTACCTGTGAATGAAGCCATCCGTTAACCTGGCACATTACTGTTTCTGTCCACTTCAATGGAACATCAACATATTGTAGGATGGGCACACTTAGGATTTAGAGCAGCTTCTCTTGAAATAAGGACATGAGTCTCATTTATTTGCTTTTTGCCAATATGTCAAGCTTGCTCAAGGTAGTCAGCAATATCAGAGCATTTGAAATTCTGAGTTTCTGACAATAGCTCACTTCCCAGCCAGCTCCAATTTAAGCAGGACTCTGGTGTGTTTCCTGTTATGGCAGTGCCTGGTTATTTCCTTTTTGTGCTTATTAGGTCTTGCATGCTCAATTAAATCACGCTTATTACAGACTCCAGAATGCACACCAGTCTCTGTCTGGTATTGTTTCAGATGATCCATGGAGTTTCTGTTTGGTTTGTACCCAGATGAAATTGTGCCAAATTCTGCACGTCTGCAGTCACACAATACCCAGCTGTCCCATGGTGCAAGAGCACCTGAAAGGCTGGTATGTCCCTGTTCTGTGACAATGGCTCTGCAGGGAAGACAGGGGCAAGGAAATCAGATGGATAGAGATTTTGCTGCCTAGCAAATGCCTGGGGGAGGTGTCTCTCCTCTCTGTTCACATGGTGGACAGGTGGAGAAACATTCAAACCTCTGAAGGGAACCCATGGCTGTGAGCCGAAGGGGCTGTGCTTGTGACATAGCAGCCAAGGCTGGTCTCCTGGGGAGAGACACCTTTCTCCCAGCCTGTGTCTGGGGTGAGGGTCCTTTGCAGGCACCTACTTCAGGCACCCACTTGCTCTCCACAAGCTTTACCCACCAGATGACTGGTGCTCAGAGGTAAAGACAATGGATGGTTCACCTGTATCATGAGTGGTTTCAGAAAAATAAGGCACTCAGTTTGAGGCTTGGCTTGGACATTAAAAGTAAATAGTGTTTGCACTTGAGGAAACAGGCTTTTAAACTTCAAAGGCAGCTACTTAGTCACATTATCTGCAAAATGTTCTCTGTATTTCTGTTAAGAGCACGTGACTGCTTGGAAAGGGGGAAATTGTGATATTTTTAATAGAAGGTGGACTAGTGTATAAATAAAAGGAGTAATTGATAAGTCTTTGTCTTCCCTGCCAAATCACACCAGGGTTTTTTTTCAGCCATTGTCTAAGAACTATTGGTAGATGTGCTATGCCTGATAGAGAGATGTCATCAACGGACATGAGGGCTAGTGACCACAAATCAAAACAAGAGCAAAATGTCCTTCCATAAGTGTGGAGAAGAAATGGTTTCAAAACAAAGAGCCATTTGATTAAACCAGCTAGTCTGGACTTCATGCTTTACAGTAACTCCTTGTTAGTAGCAATTGCTTTTTATGGCAAAATCATTGCTTCATTCATTACTCCTAGCCTTATAGGAATAAACCTTTTCCATTTCACCTACTCACCTTGCAGCAAAACCACTTCATTTTAGGCTTTTTAAATAAATGTGGTCTGGAATAAGTGTTTAATTGAATAATAAGGACCTCTGTTGCTCAACTATTATATAAATATCAAGCACCATGTGGCCGCAAAAACTTTATCAGACATTGCTTAGCAAAACATACTTTATTTTTATAAAAGCATCTGGTACTTCTGGACACAACATTGTCTGCTGTCTCTAACTGCCTTCCTTTGGTGGTGGTTTTATTATCTTCCTAGACTTGCTAAACTACTGCTTTGCCTTGATTTATGTCAGTGGTGAAAACCAGTGGTGTGGAACAAAGTATAATCAGTTTTTCATGCATCCCATGACTAGCTATTGTCCATCTTAACTTATTCCCATCATATATTTTTGAAGGAGTAACTCTCCCCAAGGGACTTTTTTTTGAGCAGGTGTTGCCATTTCAATTTTATCCTTGTTAGCAATTAATCTCTTTTTAACAGTTCTTTCTCTAGGTAGCAATAGAGTGCATTTCCCCGCTCACAGTTTTGTATTTGTATATCCAAGGAATGAAAAAGGTCACATTTCAATTTCAAAATAAGTTGTACATTCTGCTTTAGCTCATAGTAAACAAGCAATAATCTCTTAAATTTTTCTCCTGGTTCTCAAGAAGCATTGAAAACAAAAAGATTAGAATCACTTTTCCTGTAGGATGGTGCTTAGTGATAGATCTTTGCAAGCAGAAGCATATTTCTTTTCATAGTAAGATTGGAGTCTCTTTTTGTCCTTTGATCTTCATAAAAATTGATAATGTAATGATGAATCGGCATTGCATAAATACAATTATATGGTGGTAAGTAACATTAAGCAAATTTTTTTTTTTTTTTCTTCATGCTTGTGAAAATTAGAATCTAGCTCAGATCTTTTGTAATCATTGAAGATGTTTATAACATTCATATCTTGAAAGTATGGAAGTCTGCAAGACTTGTGTGGTTTCTTTAGTTGCCTGCACACGCAACATTGCCAGCTCCTGGCATTTGGTACATGACTCAGGCTTTCAAATCACAAGGTTAGCTTAAAGCCTGTACCTTTTAAGAGGCATTTTTTTGGTCACAGCCCTCATAAGCACTTCTTGAAAGATGTATGTCAGATCATTGTGTTGCTGTGGCTGGCTCCCAGACTTGCCAAGGCTTCTCTTGTTCATCTTCTTATTTTTTTGAGGAGTGGCCTTTCAAAGGAGCTTTCTTAATCCTGCTCCACCTCATCAATCCTTATGGGAGTGGATCTTCATGGTCTGACTGCATGTTGCAAGATTGCCCAACACTTTCCTTCTTGGCTCTGTGCCTCCTTGTCCCTTTCTCAGTTCTGCCTTAGCACACAGACCTCTGGGGACTGTTGGCTAAAGCATTTAGCGTAGAGCTTGAAACATGTAAATCTGTTTCTTCCAGTTATTACAAGAAACCATGACAGACAGAATACTTTCATGCAGTTCTCTATGTTGGTATCTTCAGCACTCTTGAGGTTTCTCAGAGCTGAGATCAGTCTGCTTCTGACTTGTCTTATTTTTGTTTTTACTGCAGGTGCACATCTAAGTCATGAAGCAAGTCTATGGACCTCACCTACTTTCTTATTTAAACTTCCTTTAAGTTAGCTGATAAGACTAACAGGCTGAATTTTATGTGATAGCCATGTGCCCTGCACAGTTATTAAATAGCTGAGATACTTTGTCAGGACACTGCATAACTGTCACTTACCTGGAATTCACACTAGAAAACTTGACTGTCCCTGAGTGTCAGTGGATTTACTAAGAGGCGAACTATTTAAATTGACTAACAAATATTGGGTTATGCTTGTGTAAACAGCTGTATAAACAGCTTAATATGGGTTTAAGCCAGTATCGTACATTCTGTCTCATGCCACTGTACACATCCACTGCTCCTGCATTCTGGGAGCTAGACATCACTTGCAGGTAAGGAATTAACTAACAGCTACTAAAGGTGCCATAATCTGAGTTCACTTTTCTGCCTTCTCACTGGAAGCTCACTGAAGCTTTTTCTTGGTACAATGACAGTGGGGAAGTTTGGGAAGCTGATGGGCCACGTGCTGAGCTCAGTGAGGCTGGACTGCACACATTCAGTCACCATGATGGATTGTATTAGCAGGCACATGGTGAACAGAGCAAAATCACCCAACAGTAAAGTGGCATCTTAAAAAATGAGGTTAAAGATAAACCTGTAGAAAATAAAAAATATTTAGAACTTTAATGAATTTCCTTAAGATTTTGCTTTCTTCTATGTAATAATTCTCTCTTTCTTGGGACTTCTTTCTAGTCCATGGTTTTGTTCTTGGATTTAGTGTTGGGTTGGTTATTTTTGTGTGGTTTGTTGTTTTTTTGTTGTTGGGTTTTTTTCCTTTGAATAGATGAAAACTAATTTCAAAATATTTTCTTGTTTGCTGAAGTGTTTTATCTTAAGAGTATTTATAAACTCATGATCTGCAAATGGTCATGGTTTTCAATCAAGGACAAAAACACCCAGCCAGCCTCTTGTGATAAAGAACTTTATCTGTACTTCGGCTTTCTCTTTTCCTGATTAGATGACTCACAGCTCAGCTGAGTCATCTTCCAGCACAGCTAATCTGCACTCTTGAGCTTCATCTTGCACAGGACTCTACCCCTAACTCTCGTAATTGGCCACTTGTTGGTTTAGGAGGGAAGGGACTTGCTTTGGATACTTTCAGTTAATTTTCTGAAATTGCATTTTGCATGTGTTTTGTACTTGAAATCTCATTCAGAGTTAGAAGTCTATTTTAATGTTTACACAAATGTGAAAAAGCTGGCATCTTTCATAACTGAAGCTGGAAACCATGCCAAGTGGGAAGATAGCAATATATTTTCTTAACATTCCAATCTACTCTCCCCTCCAATTACAGGAATAAAGGCACAAGTGGGGAGAGGCAAACAAAACTCAGATTGTCCTGAATCTGGTCCTCCAGGAATGTCACTGTTTTGTTATTATTTTTATTGAAAATATATAGAAAAATGTAGTATATAAATATAAACATAGTATAGAAAATTATATAGTGGGGGGGAAAAAAAGTCAGATTTCATCAACTGGTGGAATAGGACAATACACTGCTGCTGTTGAGGTTAACTTCTTTGCCCTGCTCTGCTAACAGTAAACTTTTAGTACCATACTGTGAAATAATATTCAACTAAACAAGAGCCAAATAACTTGTTTGATGGTGACATTCTGAGTGTGGAATTTAAAACAGACACTGGAAATTAATGGAGAAAGATCTTGTTTGGAAGTTCACAAAGAGCAGTTACTAAGCTATGCTGGTTTCCGAGATTCAAACACCTTTTTTTGCATATAGCCTCATCCCTGGGAACTGCACGGGTCAGTGATCAGTTCTCAGATGTCTTTTGCTGGTATCTCAGACAACCTTACAGAGGAAAAGCCTGTTGTAAATTAACAGTTCTTCTGAGCCCAGGATGCTGCATGATTTCATGCTCTAAACTTGCTACTGAGTCAGGTTGTACATAAAATATTCAACTTGACATTGATGTGCTGTGAGTAACTTCCTGCAGTGTTGGATGTCACGGTGGCTTTGGGGCTTGATGGGGCTCCTGGACCCAAGGCTCTCTCATCTGGCTGCTCTTGTTGAACACTTAGTGTTGTTTTCTGTGGATCTGCCCTTGAAGTGCCACAACAAAAGCCTCTTGGAGAGAACGGGCAATATTGCAGTATTGCAGTATGACTGAACTAAGCCATAAAACCCAAGTGCATAAGTACATGTTGTTAACAAAATAGATTCTAATGTGTCTAAAGTACCAAACCCTTTTTGGGCAACCACTCCTTTTTTAGTGCATGGATTTTTTATGTGATAAATCCTGACAGCTCTTGCAGAGCCATTATAACCTAGTACAAAACCAAATGCTTTTATTCCAAAGTCTTACGGCACCAAAGGCTTGTGATGGCTTTCTATTAAATGTAGTTGTGGCACATGTAGTTGAAAAACATGACATTTCCTTTGAAACTAATCTGGTGCATATATACAAGCCACTGTCCTAAATGTCATTAAGCAGTCAAGATATTTTTTTCCCCTTAGTAGTGCATTCTGCATTCCATGAAAATAATAGTTGGTAGTTAAGAGCCAGTCTTTTCAGAGTCTATCAATTTGGATACTATAAAAGTATTCTAGGATGCTTTAGCATATATTATACCAGTTTTACCGTTATGAAAGCTGAGGTACAAATGGAATGATTTGTCTGAGATCACAGAATGTCAGTGGTAAATCTAGGGAAAGCATAACAGTGTTAAAACCTGTTTCATAGCTCACTTAATGCACATTCTCCTGCATTGCTGTTTCTAGAGGTGAAAGTGTAGAGAGTGCTTGTTCAGTTTTGAGATGCAGGACTACAGCAGCAGCATTTAAAAGTAATGTGTATTTTCATTATTCTGATTTGGTTCTGTACTGATTTCAAGCTAAAATCTTAGTATCTTTTTTTATCTTTTTCTGGGGGGGGATGAGGTTGGTGGGAAGGAAGCAGGGTGAGTCTCGAGTAAAATGTTGAGGTCAGTCAAAAGAGACATGATTGAAGCTGCTTGGAAATAGGAAAACAGAAAAGTTGAAACAACTAATCCTTTTGTGTTGCATTGCAAATAGAGCCCTCATGAGCTGAGAGAATTGTGGGAGTGGGGGAAGGGAGGAAAGCAGTATTTCACAAAGCAGCTAGCAGAACAAAGATGATTTGGGGGAGTAGCCACTTGATAAAGTGCTGTTTCACTAGTGCCATAAACACCTACAAACTAGGTGTTTCCATCTGCCTTGTCCCTGCTCCATTTGCAGATCACTGTTGGTTGCCGTCTGTATTACCTGCCAGCTGCTTAGAAATAATCCATTTCCAATGTCCTATAATAAAGCAGTTTGAGTCCCTGTCCTCTTTTTTTTTTTTTTTGAGATCTTTTACTTAAATGTAGGTCACAGTTTTTGTCACACTTGGACGCAATTTTAGTAACTTCTACAATACGATGTGCATAGCTTCAGGCTGCACTGAGTGCATGGAGGAGTTGGAGGGTCCAGCAGACCTGAGGAGGGGCAGGAAGGGGTCTCATGGGATGGCAAATCTGAGGGCAGTGTGGGTGGTGTTTCAGCTGTCCTGCTGCTGCAGGCAACTTACAGCTGCTGAAAAGCTGTTCTCTGCTTTTCTGCTTGCTACAAGAAATGGAGACGTTTCTGTTGTTTCACATACCCGACAGTGTGTTCAGTAGGGTGCTGCTGTGTTAGTGCTGTGTTCAGACAGACAAGTTTGCAGCAATCAGTCTCCTTGCACACACACCGTCCTCAACGCTGACTTTATGCCTCAGATGAGCTCAGATGTGCCACTCTCCAAAATTCACGGGCTTTGTGTAATTACATTATTGGTCATGCTATTGTATTAGCTGTGGCAGGCAGGCATAGCCTTGAATGCATAAGGGTCTCTGGTCAGGTTACTTCGTGCTGTGGAATGTGGTCTCCAGCCTGACTATGCCATCAGCATGTAGGTTTTTCTGTAGGTAAAGAAACAGGATAAGTAGGTTGGGATCATGCCACTTAAGCTGCTGAAAAGGCCACTTGTTTTTCCTCCATTCCCAAAGTGTTGTGATTTTCTAATTTAAATATTTTATAATTAAAAATAATTGTCTAGATTGTTTTCCACCTTTTACATCAGACTTCATCAAAAGAATACTATGGTGGGGCGAGGGGGTTGTCCTGTTAGAAGAGTTCATGCCACAAGAACAGTATACATGAATGTGTAGGCATGTGCTGTCTATACATGTTACACTATACTGATTTTCAGGAGCTCTGCTACCCCCCTGGGGGGCTGTTTAGCAGTAAAAAAGCTCCCAGTTGTAAAGCTCCCGGTGTCATGTTTTTGGGATATTACCTGGCAAATAGCTTTTTACCAGAAGCCATAACTACAAACCAGTATACAAATTCAGAAAATACACCCTTCCAAAAGACTTCTTGAAAGCTTGTCCAAAAGATTGTGTGTTGCAGAAGAGGTTCTTTACCTGTTTCAACATTACTGAACATGTTGGGCTCCTGGAGGTAATTACTGTTTTTCTTTTCAACTGCTCTTTTAGCTATAATATCTTTGTAGGCTCTGATGTGAAAGATGGATTTCTGCTTTACAGAGCTTATATAATGTGTAAAGACACAGCTACAGTAGCAATAGCCTTTGGTATTAAAAAACAAAACAGAATATTTGTTAGCTTTGCTTATATGCTATATACAACAGCTTTCTCAGTGTACATAACCTAAAAGAGCATTCCTACAACATGTAGGCTCCTGTTTTGATTTGGAAGGAATAGAAACATTAACATGCCTTCTCATTTCCTCTGCTTTATTTTTTG
Organism: Ceyx melanurus; assembly: GCA_024611195.1. NCBI lineage: Eukaryota > Metazoa > Chordata > Aves > Coraciiformes > Alcedinidae > Ceyx > Ceyx melanurus. The sequence continues at coordinate 23,483 of JANHGL010008144.1, read as the reverse complement.
GGGTATTTGTTTTGGTTTTTATATAATTAGCTTTCTAAGCAGTAAAATACAGTCAAGGTCATGAGCAGCAACTCTGTTCTTTGTCTTGACATGTTAGTTACTCACTTTTTCTGCAAACTTCTCCTTAAAATTCCAGTTTATTTTTTGAAGTTTAGCTACTGGAGGAACACATTCAAATCTGTGTTTCTCTTCCTGGTTTTTCCCTTGTGCTCTTTTTGAGTCCAGAGAGGGCTGGGTGGAAACTACTTCTGTTCAAAATACTCCTCTGAGACCCATGATACTGTTCTCTGTGGGTAGAGAAGAAAATAGGGGGTATTTTTTAAAAGTGCTCAGAGGAATGGGAGCAATTGGCTCCAACTCTTAGAACCTGATTGAATAAATAATTAGCTAATGGCATTCTATGTGAAACACCTGGAAATGAACACCTGTGTGATTTGCTCCTCTGTTTTGTCAAACAGAATTTGTTAAACAAGGGTGAGATTAGTTCATAATTTATTTGAAGTTAAGCACCACTGGGCCCAGGTTTAGCTCCATGGTGATCTGATCACAGGAATAAGCAGGTTTTTTCCTACCTGATTTCTCTCACTGATCCCTACAAGTGCACCCAATTTTTAGGGAAGGGATTTTGTTTCCAAGCTGATTTATCTTCTGCATGTACTTTTCATTGCTTTTCCTTTCACAAGCAAAAGTAGTTGAAAGATTGGAGAAAATGTACCAGTCAGGGCTTGTCAAATACCTCTTCCATTCTGTCAGATGTTTTATGAACTGAGCTATCTACGTAACTGAATTAATTTTCATTATAAACACAGCAGTTGTGTTTATCTGGGAAATACTGCGGTTAAAAATGACTCATATATACCTTACAGAGCAATTCCACAATAAACATTTATTTTGTATATAAGATAAATTCTAAAGGCAATGTTTTCAGTTCCACTTCAGTATCTGGCTAGAATTTCAGACAGATTGTCTGTTTCAAAATCAAAACAAACTATTTGAGCCTCTGCATTTTTAGAATACTTCTTTCTTGATAACCACCTTTTAAAGGAGTGTCTGGACCTTCAGCATTGTCTGTTCTGTGTGAGGTAGAAACTAGCACCTCAAATTATTTTTTTTTTTCAAACCAAATAATAGTAGAAATACATAGCTGTGATCTGTATTACAGACATCTTTTGAAAAATGATGTATTTGCATAATTTAACTCAGAAGATCTTTGGCATTGTATATTAGGGGATAAAAGCATATATTTCTTGCCTTTTAAAGTTACTTTGTGTGTTGCTGTCTGTATGTTGTGAAAGAAAGAAAGAATGCCTACTTTTTTTTAGTAGAAGCTAAATGCTCATACACTATGTAATTCCTCAGAAAAAATACTTACATTAAAAAAGCCAATCTAAATGGAAGCTTGGAGTATGGTGCTTTTTTGGAACGGATGTAAATGGATGCATAAGAATATTATAGTTGTCACAAGGAAGGTCTGAACAAGGTTGTCTGGCTTCATTACCTCTGATAGAGAAGTCTAGTGTGCCTATAGCTACATATTTATGGATTTTTGTTTAGGGTCTACGGCTTTTATTCTATATTAGGTTTTGTTCTATATTATGAAAGCATTTATTACCTTGCATTGAAAACTCTGGAGACTGTTGTTATTCTCCTGCTCTTACCTATGCAAAATACTGTTTGTAAAACCAGATTCTTAGTAACAGTCTTACTTTTTTTTTTTTTTCTCCTGACAGTGCAGATTTACAGCACTGTTTTACTAAGTGATAAAAGTAAATGTTTTCCTAGGATTTGTATCCCTTCCTGTCCTTGCAGCTGCTGTCCTTGTTCTTTAATCTCTTTTGACAAATTAAGGTAACACTTCAGCTTCTTTAGACAAATTATAAAATCTGCAAAGCTGGAAAGTTAAAGCCACGTGTGACTGTGCTGAACTTCTGCATTATCTTTCACCTAGAACAAGGAAAGCACTAGGACTTCTGCAAGAGCTTTAACGTGATGCTTAAGAAGGCTTTTAAAAAAAACAGGATGGGAATCTCCCTAGCAATTGCAACACGTGTGAGGAAGAGGCAGGATGCAAATAATGTAAGTAGGTGTCTATACATCTGCTTACACCACTAATGGTAAACAAAAAATTGATATAATGAGTGATTTAGGAAGACAGCATATATATGTAATTTGCTGTTGTCATTTTAGGCAAAAATATAGAAATAGTGCCAGTATAGAATAGAAATCTGAAGATCCTTTGACCACATTTCCTATAGCGTTTTAAAGTTGCCTCCTTGTCTTGCAAAGCTGAGAGGAGCTATTGTGAAGGAACTGCTGCTAAAACTGTGGGATGGTGTGCTGTGGGAAGGGGAGAGACCTGTTCTCTACCCTTGTTTTAGGCAGTGTGTGGTTGTTCTCTGCGGAGCTGTTTTAAGTACTCGAAGTGCAGCTTTTCTTTCTGCAGATCTAGTCAAGATACCAGTGAAACTCTTGCAAGGCAAAGATTGGAGTGACTGCCTATTCACATCTTCCTAATGCATGTTATGTGCAGCAGTTGATGGGAGCTTCTAGTCCATCCACAACATGGACACTCTTGCAGTGCCTTCTTGCTACTACAGTATTACAGTTATTTTTTCCTTGTGAATTGTGGAGGCAGATATTTTACTCATCATACTTTTTTTTTTTTTAATTGGAACAGTTTTTACTTTTTTTTCCATCAAAAAATAAATACTTTACTGGAGCATCTGGGTAAAACTGCTTTTCATACTTCCCAGACATCCTATAATTTTATTCCAGCAGTAGCAAGAGGAAGTATTCTCTTTTTCTTCATAGATTTGCAGAATGCTGATATCAGGCTGATACATGATAATGACTTTCAGTAGTCTGACTCCAACACTGCTTATAGTTTGGTACAATTAAGTCAAGTCTAATCTTAAAATAGGCCTAAATCCTGAATAAATATAGCATTAGAGATGCAATGAGTAATTCCTGCTTTTCAAAACCAGTAATTGAATGCACAAATATTAAAGGCAAACCACATGAGGGCCCAGTACATAAGATTTCTAATCTACTTAAAAGGATCATTTTATATGGGTAGATTCAATTAAAAAGATAAATACATTCCCTGTTCTCAGTGGTGAACCTGTACATACTTTGTATTCGGTCTAACTCGTAGGATGTAATTTTAAGCATTCACTGTGGCAGTGATTTGAATTTTCTTAGCCTTCCCAAAAAAGAATTTATTGCATTAATAAGTGCTCTAGAGGATCTGGCAAATCTTGCTGAGGCAGTTTGACATTTCTTTCTTTGTGTTTGCCTCCTGTTTGCTTCCCATTCTTTGGCAGGGCAGAAGGGAAATGTACACATTTCTGCACTTCTGCCTCCCTTCTCTAGTGCCCCGGCTGCCCGGCTTTAGCTCAGGATGCCAGTGAGGGGCTGGGAGGGGAGGTTAGTGATGTCCTAAGGAGCAGCTGCTGCAAGGCTCTCTGGAGCTCATCTGTCAGTATCCAGAAATTCATAGGAACTATCTGCTTGCAATGAGCTGTCTCTGAGAAATGGCACTTTGCTTACATTTGAGTAAAGGAGGTGGTGAGAAGATCCCCCAGATCCCTCATGCAGAATTCAACTGTAGGTTGCTTGTCTGATCTGAGTTGATGTTTGAACCTAAACTGGAAACCTGTTTGCAAAGCTTCTGTGTGATTGCCTGTTGGGATATAATGCATGAGTAGAGTGAGACTACTCTATTAAGTCATCCAGGACTGCAAATACTACGGCATATAATGTTATTACTAGACTATAGCTCTGTCTATACTGTTTATTAGGCTTGGGTCAAGTGATATTGTATTGCTAAAGCCAGAAGCTAGATGATTGAATTTCCTTAGGAAGGTTGTAATTTCTGCAAGAAACTAACTTTATACTGTGATGTATAACCTTATTATCTATCAGCACAGAAAAAAACTGACAAGAATTTTTTTCTGTAAATCTCAGCTTAAACTTCATGCATGGTTTATAAAGGTCATTGTACCCAAGGCTCCTTATTTTCCAGTTAATCAACTACCACTTCCATGGCCCAGTTGCATTTCAGCAAACATCCTTTCAGTGTAACGTGACACACCCAGTGAATTTGCACAATGTGTGCTTGAAGGAAGCCCGATCTTTTTACATCTGAGGACAATGCTTCAAGTGTTTAAAATTATCAGAATGTTCTGCATATCAATTCAGCATTGTTGTAATGCCTGGGTCTTTCTAAATGTGAAATTAGTAGATTTAGGACCCAGAGCTCCCCTGGAGTGTCCCCATAGATAGATTGTAGGTCACAATAACGTGAGACAACCTAATTACCATAGCCATTGAATGGAGTGAATGCACAGTAGGCACTGGATTATGAATGCTCAGTTCCAAGGAATCCATTCCCTAAATGGCTGCTGCTGGGTCCTTTGCAGGCATGCAGGGCTTTTTTATCTTAGTTGCAAATTTGCTCAACAACCTTTGTGACAATATTATTACTTAAAAGTATCTGCAAAGCTGTGAAAGGCTCATCAGCAAATAAAAAAATGTCCTTATGCAAATGCAATCTTTTTTTTTTTTTTTTTTTTTTAATCTTTTCATGCTGAAACTGGTCGGGAAAAGCTTCTGGTTCTAGTCTGGATTGCCATGCATGTGACTCCCGTGTACCTTTAAAGTTTGTTTTTGTTTTTCTGTATGACATTGCAGATGTGGGGTAGTCCCAATAAGAAGCCCAGAAGAACTTGAGGAGCTCAGGTACTTAACTATATAGCTGAAGCTATTTTATTCTTCTTCTCCCTCTCCCCCCTCCCCCCCCTCCAGTAATGGTAGTAGGCACAACACTGCCTCAATCACTAAGAAAATCAATCCTGATTCAAGCTGGGAGACAGGCAGCTTTCTGCCTTCAAAAGTTCTGTTTTATAGTCATAGTCTACATTACTCCTTTCTAAAACAACACAGCAAATATCTACTCTTCAGTGGTAACTGATGTGGCAATGCTCATTTTTATCTTTATTTTAAAGTTTAAAAATTTAGAAGCTCATGGGCAGGTTGTTCATGGAAGCTCCCAGGTGAGCTGGTCCACATCCTTTCTCCAATACTGTCCAGGCTTTTCTTTTGTCATAACATGAGCTTGCATGTGACTGCTTACATTTCAGTTTCAGAAGGATCAGTCTGGCTTATGTCATCTTGGAAAAAGTTTAAGTGGAAAGGAAATAAAGCAGGTTTTGTGAATCACTGTTTTGTGTATATCACTAGAAAATCTTTCCCCATATAGATGATGCCCTAATGAGTTGAAGTGTACGTTAGTATCCATCCACATCTGCCTCCTGTAGCTTCTGGAACTGAGCTGGGCAGGGCTGGCAGTAACTCTTTGTGAAAAACTTAGTACCTTGGAAGCTTTCTCCTTAAATTGGTTCAGTTGTGAAAGTGACCGAGACAAGAAGCTGGAAATGGTAATTTTGTTTTGTCATCTACCACTTTGCCCCTTTCATAGAATCATAGAATGGTTTGTGTTGGAAGGAACCTTTAAAGGTCATCTAATGCAACCTTTCTGCAGTGAACAGGGACATCTTTAACTACATCAGGTTCTCAGAGCCCTGTCCAACCTGACCTTGAATGTTTCCAGAGATGGGGCATGTACCATCTCTCTCAGAAACACATCCCAGTGTTTCACCACTCTCACTAAAAATGTCTTCCTTTTATCTAGTCCAAACCTACTCTCTTTTAGTTTAAAACTATTACTTCTCATCCTGTCACAACAGACCCTGCTAAAAAGACCATCCCCATCTTTCTTAAAGGCCCTCTTTGCCTATATTTTTTAATAGGAGAGGTGTTCCAGGCTGCTGGTCATTTTTGTGGCCTTCCTCTGGACCTGCTCCAATAGGTCCATTCCTTTCTTGTGCCGAGGACTCCAAAGCTGGACACAGTACTCCAGGTGAGGTCTCTCCAGAACATAGTAGATGGGCAGAATCACCTCCCTCCACCTGCTGGCCATACTTCATGCAGTCCAGCATATCATGGGGCTTCTGGCCTGCTAGTGCACATTTGCTTGCTCATGTCCAGCCTTTTATCCACCAGTAGCCTAAAGTCCTTCTCTGCAGGGCTGCTCTCAACCCATTCATCCTCCAACCTGTATTGATACTGTGGATTGCCCCAACCCAGGTTCAGGACCTTGCACTTGGTTTTGTTAACCCTCATGAGGTTCACAAAGGTCTGCTTCTGGAACTTGTCCAGGTCCCTCTGGAAGGCATTCCTTTCCTCAGGCATGTCAACCACACCACTCATCTTAGTGTCATCTGCCAGCTTTCTGAGGGTGCACTGTATCCCACTGTCATTGATGAAGATATTAAACATTTCAAATACTATGCTGATAGTGTTACACAGGGCCTGGGGTAAGCACTTACATTTTCATGGGTCACAAAACAGTAGCCCTGAACAACAGAATTTGGTTCCAAAAATCACAGTTCAGGGTTATGGGTTCATTTGGACAGCAAGGCAAGAGCAGCCTACCTACAGTTACCATATGGAAACTGTTTCCACTTTGTATTGGGCACACAGTTGAGCAAAAGTTACACCCTAAAGTTAAGTGAATTGGGAGTGTCACATTTGTGCCAGCTCCCAAAGTACTTTTATGGCAAAGCTTAGAGAATATTAAGCAATGGCTTGTGCTGTCTGAAGGAGTTTACCTTGGAAAAAACAACTCTGCACTCTTTTGTTGTTTATGGATTTTTTAAAAAATATTTTATTTTGCTTTTTGAAAACAGCATCTTAGTAAATTAAATAATCTACTCTTCAAGTGGTAAAAAGATTGTTTTCAGTGCTACTTTTAAAAATAATCAGATTTATTGTAGTACTTTAATATTAATCTTCATTTTGGTGAGGACAGTCTTCAGACTGTGCTACAGTAAGAATTTGTTTACTTAGTATGGTAACACTGTAGGGATGGTATATCTTCAATATATACATGTACTTAAATATATAGACAGATAAAAAGGTATATTTTACAAAGTGACTGAGTGTTTAGGTGTCTAACTTTAAGTTAGCTTGTTTTCAATGCTAATTGAGCTAATTAAGCTCTTTCACTGTTTCAGTCCCAAAGAAAATTTCCAAATAACATATCTGACTATTTAGACACATAAGGATCCTTGAAAATACCAATTGTTTTCTAAGGATCTATCTTCACAAGGAAGTGGAGCTGTTGCTGATAGTATGTTTAACCATGAGTCTCCTGGAATTTATTTTTAAATATAGCTTCACAGGTTGTGGCAAGAGTACTAGACATCGTTTTCTTCTGTAACAAACTATTGCCCAAACCAACTACACTTAATGTGGGATTAAAATGTAAATCCCTCAAACTAGGTCTTAAAAAAAATAAATAAATTCAGGACTTCAGAGGGGATTTCCTCGTTCCTGAAGTTGCCAGGCCACAGCAGCTGCATCTGGTCTGTAAGGGTGGGAGGATATCGGGGCGGAGAATGGAGTAGGAATATTTTCATCCTGAAGTCTCTACTTCAGGTCCTTCCTGGGTCAGGTGGTGGTGCCCCTGCATCAGCAGACAAGAGCCTGAGCTGGGTTTCTGTGGGCTCTGAAAAATGAGATGGGCCACTCCCCACACATCCCCAGTCCTTGGGACAAAGCTGCCATTATTTGATGGAGATTTAATGGCACATTATGAAATGAAAGTCACAGAAGCCTGCAAGGCTATACTCTATGCTTTTACTGTGTGTTAACCACAGGGTGAGTAATTGAATGTTCATCCATGTGTGAAAATCTGTACTACCACAAACTCATTATCAGCACTGGTGTGATGAAGTCACCCAAGCCTCCACAATGATGCTGTATGTGGCCACTGCAAGAAGTGCTCCTGTCTTTGTCCTTGTCCCAAGATGCCAGCCAGTGGTTCCCAGTAGCTGTTGGGAAATCTCAATGTATATAATTACTGCAAGTTTGTTCTGTGGTAGTAATGCAGCTCTGCGAAGGAATTTACATGCTTGGTCAGATGCTGTGGCTCTGTTATTTTAGTATGAGGGATGGGTGAGCTGGATTGGCATTGCATACTGTGAGACTATAGAGAGAGAGCAGAAGAATAAAAAGCAGAATACTTCTGGTTACATCTCAGGTTAGTGGAAAAGTGGTTTCTGGGAGCTTAGTGGTGCATCATTACATCAATAGGTACCTTCATTTTCTTTGGGGCTTTCCCTGATTGGGTGAGCACACCTACTATCAACAGTGAAAACTGAATGATGACAAACTAAAGATGTAGTAAGGCAGAGCTGCCATGGAGAGAGACAAGCCTCTCCATCCTCTGTGAGAGTCGGTTGTCTAGAAGGTGCCTTTGGGACTTGAGAAAAACTTTCAGTGACATTTTCCATTGTGTCCTTGATCTCTACAAAACCCAGTCATGTCTGCTAAGGTACCACTTTATGAGACCAACTGTCCTGCTTCTCTGAGCAGTTTCTCAAATGTCTCCACTGCATCACTCCTTGATACCATTTTTGAGATCCTGCAACAGTTTCTGTGGCAGAAATTTCCCACCAGTGACATCTGTGTCCTTGTGGCCTGAGACCATCCTTAAAGAGGCTATTCAGCTCTGCCGGAACGACCCACAGACGTATCCTGATAAATGCACTGCGGGGAGGAGGGGAGGGGGGCACTTCACAATTGAATTGGAAATTCAAGACACGTCTCCTTCTGCTGTCCAGGGGAGCTCTGGCTGCTGAAAGTGGATTTATCAGTGTCAAAGGTGCATGAGAGGATGGAGAAGACAGACCAACTTTTTTTAACATCTTTATCTGGAGAGGAAAGGAATAGTTAGCAACTATTTCAGGCTTTTTTTTTTTTTTTTTTTTTTTTAGTAAATGACAAAGCGTTTTGATATGCAGGAAACAACTGCTTCCCCTCTAGAGTTTTTGGGCACTTGAAAGGAAACAAGACAACTCCAAGCCTTTAAAGGCTTACAAATTACAAAGACTCATTATTCTCCCTGTAAAGCTTTTTAAGAATTTCTTTGGTATCAGGTGGAATGATGATTTTTCTACATCCCAGTAATACAATTATGTTTGGTTTACAAGAGTTTACCTTCATGTGGCATTGGACTGCACTTCGAGTTTTATAAAATTCGTATATGCTAATAAGACATTATATGTGGAACATTACATGTAATTCAGTCCCCAAAATATAATGTGGCAAAATAATAAAGAATATTTATTCCAGAGTTTCATGAGGAGACTTGAAACTCTGCTTATGCTGCAGAAAACAGGGAAATGTCATTGTTTTTCAGAATGTTGTTTTTCTGTTTTACAAACAATAGAGGCTTTTCCTTCTGTTAAGGGTTTTGGTTATTTGTCTGATGGTTTGCAAGGGCCCGTGCCTTAGCAGCATGTTTAATGCATAACTAATTTGGTGTTTGGGGTTATGTGCGTGTTCCCACAGTCAGACTGCTGTACCCATGCTAACCCTTCCTGACCTTGAAAGTTGTCTGTGCAAACTCAGAGAGGAGATCTGTTGTCTTGTATTTTATAAGTCAGTGACTTCTGTAATGCAGAAAGCAGGGCTGGCAAGTGTCAGACATGGAGTGGTATTTATTGAGTAGGACTTGACAACAGAGATGTGAAAACCTAAGGAGTATGTTAGTGGGGAAGGTACTGCTGTGCAATGCACTTCCCTTCATGTGTTACACAATGGCTTGAACATCAACAAAATTCACTTTGTTAAATCCTTAGACTGCCTAATCCCACATCTTGCTGTAGCAGTGACACTGAGTTTGCTAAATCAGCAGGACTGCCTGGATAGGGAGGCTTCTGCACTGGGACTGGGGGTGGATGGATGACCAGAAATAGACTCATTTGGAGGCTGAATTTGGATTTTTAAAGGCGTTGAAGCAGAAGCATTTGGTTTCACTGGTGTATTTATTAATAGCTGGCTGGTGCTGTGCAGCCCAAGGCTGGGGATTGCCTGCATGCCTTTCCCACCTGTCAGCCTGGCAGCTGTGGGATCCTGGCTGGAGCACCCAATTCCTGTGGGTTTCCCCTCCCCAGCTGGCTTAGCTGGGCATGTCAGAGAGGAGCAGCTCCTCCGTTCAGAAGAGACTTCTGTCACCTCTCAGCCACAAGCAGGGCCCCCAGCAATGCGGAGGGGGAAATGAGAAATGGCATCTCTTAACTGGCTTTGATTTTTCAGGCATCAAGGTTCTTCGGTCTTGTTTGCACTGCTCTCTTACCCCTGCTCCTCCCTGTGACTTTGCAGACTATTAAATTAGCCTTTAAACCAGTTCCTGTCCCACTGCCCTTCTCCTGCCTGTCAAAACACCTGAAACCTTGTTGTCCTCTCAGTTTGCTCTCGGGAAAGGACAGTGTGGGAACCTTCCACTGTCTATGATTAGGAGGTGGTGGCTGTAAATGGTGACGAAGTGCAGAGAGGAGGAGAGGCTGCATGTTATCTCTGTTCTCTCTTCTCCACTGAGTGCCAAAGGGTTTTTCATCATTCCTGCTTAATTTATTTTTATTAGACAAAGCAGAGTGTTCCTTTATCAAGCCCACAATGAGAAGAAGGTCTGAGATGGTCTGTTTGTTGTTCATAGACTGATGAATGTTAACTAATATTTGTGATTGTTAGTGTTTTAAATATAAAGAGTCTAAGAATTAACAGGAAAATAGCTGCAGTGCATCAAAATTAGATTATGGAGGGGAAAAATGCTGTATAATTTAAACATAATTTTGACCCAGTAAATACTTAAAACTTACTGAGAAACCTGTGTGCTCTGACCAGAGAATTTGCACCTGGAGCTCTGGTATTTCTGAGAATAAAACACAGAATGTGACTAAAAGAAATATTCCAGACTCTCTGCACATGTCCCAAGGACTCTTTTAAAAAGCCCTTTCATGCTGGTACTTTGGCCATGCATTAACAAAGTTCCTGTGTACTGTCTTAGGAATGGCACAGTCCCATTTCTCAGCCAGAGATGATCTTTGTCAGATGCTTCCTGCCAAATTTTTTATGCACTCCATACCATTGTGCAGGCCAGATAAGAAATCATCCCCTTCAAACTTGGGAATTTCAGGAAATAAGTGACAAAGGGGAAAGTAAAAAAACTCCTATATGTTCTGTCAAAACCCGTGAAAAGTGTTTTGGGATCATGGTATCTGGCATCAGGGGTATCTCCTGTTATGTATTGTTGAGATCTGAGGGCTGTGACAAACTCCAATAAATAATTTCAGTTTACATTTCCTTATGTTTCTAGCACAGAAAAGATATGTTCTCAAACAATACTGTAACATAGTAACTTCTCATTTAAACTGAAAATGGTAAAGTGGCTTGAAAATTGTACTGTAATGGATTTATTTTCAAAGTAAACTGTAGAGTTTGCCTTTTCAAAATGTGATTTGGTGAAATTTCCTTCAAGTTTGCTCTTCTCTATATTTCATTTACTTATTTCCTTTTTAAATTAAATCACTGAATGCCTTATCCATCACAAGAGTACTGCACAGTCTTCACACATTTTCATTTGAAACCTGCCACTATTTCTCTAAAACATATAGGGGTGAGCTCATAATACTGGAACAAATCTTAATATTAATTATTCTCATGGATTATGTGATGTTGATTAGAAATGAGATGCATTGTGACAGTTCATTTGTTTTTGCTCTGTATATGAAATTGAAAGCTTACAAAAGTGCCTAAAAGCTAACCTCACAGGGTAGAAATACTGTAGAAGTAGAGCTGTGTGTATCACCCTGAAATTAGGTCTTTGGTTTCATCCTTTTGCGTAGACTTGTCCAAGGTGAAATGAAGATGAAAGCAGTGTTAAGTTATATGTAAAGATGGTAAAACATGCCAAGTACCTGCAATTACCAACCAAAAGTCTGATTTACCAGAGTAGTGTGGAGGAAAGGAAGGACAAGATACAAAAGAAAACACACTCTCCCAGAAAAAACAGGATCATCAATGCAAAACTGTCTATGCATCTTAGTATAGCCATAAGGAAAGCTCTGCTATGTCAGATACAACAGAAAGACTACTGCTGCTTGTTAGAAAGCAAAGTGGGGTTTATTCCTCTTTTGAGTAAGTAAAATCTTTCTTGGTGTGCTGCAGACTCTTTTACTGCAAAAAGGTTGGAGCAGGGAGGGGTGGCTTTTACAGTGCCATCAGCATCTCTAAGCAGGTGACCCAGAAGCTTCTGCCTGCTGTATTTGCTAGTTGAAATGTCACAGGTTTTAATACAGACTATGGTGAATTTTCATCTGAGGTGCCAGGCTGGGAACTGGGGGTGACTTTTTAGTTCACAGAATCACAGAATGTTAGGGGCTGGAAGGGACGTTTTGGACTGTGTTGCCCAGAAGTCGTTTATCAGGCATCCATGGACCTTGTTTTAGAGCTCTGCAGATCTCATTTGGAATGTGTTTCTTACTTAAGAAAGTGAGTACATTCCTATATTTAGCAGCTGACTAGGCCCTGTGCTTTTCCATGTATTTATTCATATGCCTAATTATATTCCAATGATTACTTCCTAACAATTATTGGAAGAACTCATGTAATAAAGTTAGCATATGTGCATCTTCAGAAATAGGGCTTAAATAGTATGAAATTGTTCATTTCTCTTCCGAACTGTTACCTCATTATACAAACTAAATAATATGATTGAGTAGGAAAAAAAAAAAAGTAGTAAAGAAATTAAGCTTTACAACAAGAATCACAGCAGTTACTGCCTTCTAGAGGAGGAAAAGGAAAGGGGGAGGAGGAAAGAGGAAGCAGGAAATTTAGCTGCTGAACCAAAACCCTACCATGGTGCTGTCACTGCCAGTGTTTCATTCTTTCCAGATGTGCTTTTCTGATGTTGACAAAGGCAAATCTTGAAACAGGTTTTGGAAAAAGTAAAGAAAAGAGATCTTATTTTTTTCAAAAGGTCTATAACTGCAGTTCTCAGGAAAATAAATTGCATTGACTACTGAAAAAAACCCCAACAAACCAACAATTATTTAAAGTACTTTCTATTGCTTCTGTGCTAGCTCATCATTCTTCTTTTCCTTAGAAACATATGAGCATCCTATTTGGTTAGATGTGGAAAAGTTCTTCTGCTTTTTTTTCCAACTAGTAGTTTGTGGAAAAATCTTCAGTTCTTCACATTTATGAGTTGCAGATTTGTAGGGTTTTTTTAAATATACCTTTGAACAATTAACTCCCATTCTGCATAATGTATTTTTGTGTGCTATAAAGTTTTAAAGGGTCAAATATGCAGTGTGTGGAAAAAGCAGTAAATTGCAAGTAGGTGGAAATGTGCTGCTTAAAGTACAAATTCATTCTGTTGGATGCAGTTTCTTAATTATGGATTATATGATTTCTGAATTATGGAGTTATGGATTATGATTAAATGCTGCATTGTACATTATGGATTAGAATGAGAAGAATGTTGATTAGATAAGACAATGGAACTTCAATTACCATCCTTCAAGTATTATCCTTCAAGTATCATCCTTTGTGGTGCAAGGGAAATACCTGCCTTGTCTCAGAGGAAGCAGAGTGCCCTGCCTGTTTATGTAGAGTTTAACAATTTGTGCTGAGAATCCTCTTCTAGTGTGGTGACAGAGGTTGATCCAATGGAAGGTTTTTGCTCAGCTAGGAATCTGCAACCATCTACAGAGTTTGTGAGTATGATAGAATGGAACTGCCAAGAATTTTATAGCTATGAATGTGCATTCATATAACACCTGAGGTTATGTGTCTCTAAATGAGGGCATGTGGAGACAAGGCACACAAATATGTAGGTGTTGGCTGACTGTAGTCATGCAGCTTCTTTATCATGAAAAAGACAAGTCTTTCCATAAAATATTTTAGAAGTGCTTTTCTTCTGAGGCTCTAAATGAATAACGAGTGCACAAGAGTAGCCCAAGTTCTCATAATGAAATAGATGAGAAGAAACTAGCACTGAGCTGTGAAAAACTATGGAGAATTCAGAAAATTGGTGTTGCTTGAAAAAATTACTCCTTTTTACTGATGTCACTACTGCAAGGTGAGCAGGGGCCCATGGAAATTAAAGGGATTTTCATGGATTTCTACTTTCTAAGAAAGTTTTAATGCTGCCAGATGAACTGTAACAGCAAGGTAGTTGCTACCAGCAGCCTGTGTGGGTGCATGTGGCATTATTTATACCAGGGAGACCTAACAGCCTGGCTGGTAATTTGGAGAGTGAGGGAAGGAGGAGATATTTGTAACCTTATGAAGGGCAGACATAACTTCTGGGTTCGTGATGCTTCTTCAATTCTTAAGTTTTTTAGGCTCTGGTTTGGTAATCACACATGTTCCAACAGTACCTAAGTGCACAATTATGAGCATAGAAGAAAAGATTCTGTGTGTGTGTTCATTTTGTTTGCTTAGCACATTGTCAGTTGAGTCAGTATTTTCTTGTTTTATATAAATTCACTGTTCTCGAGATTTGAAGGAGTGCATGTGTGACATTGCTCAACTCCCCTCAAATGGAGTTTTAGCTGTCATTGATCATCATGGTACCAGATGAATAAGGGGAAGCACATTTGAGAACACTTTGAAATAGGGTGCTTGGGAGAATTACAGAATCTAAACTGACTTCTAAGACAGGAACATGATAAGAATTGTAATGACAACAGTATTAGCAGTTACATGGAAAATAGAGTTTGCAAAGGGACATTACCCCTCTTGGAATTCTTTCAAGTAGGCAAAAAGCCTATAGGTAAAAAGATGGGTCAGTGTCACAACTTCCTTGAATTTTCAAGTTCTTTGAGCCTTTGAACACTTAACTGTTAGTCAATAAAGAGAAGATCCTTTTGTAGATTAATAGGTGGCTGAAGAAAAGAGCAGGAATATGTACTTTTCAGAGGGAGATTCCAGAGGAATGTTATATACTATTTGACATGCTGAAAGACGTAAGAAGGGTTAGGGAGATAGTGTTTACTGCCTCAAAGTTATTTGTGGGTCAAAGCTAAAGCTGGCTCTAAAGAAAGGTTTTCCTATAGAAATGACTGAAAAATAAAACAGTAAGACTAAGGTCCATACTGCACAAAGCAATATGCTTGAACTGAAAAAGGACTGAACTAATTTGTTCAATTGAAGTTCTTGCTCTTCCTGTGGTAAGTTCACTGTCATCTCAGTGTTTAGTAGCAGTCAAAAAAATGGCATTAGAAAAATAGGAATTACAAAGGGAATACCATAAGAAACAGAGCATATAATGATGCTACTTCTGTAAGTCCACATCTTTTTTCTGCATCTTGAATGATGTGTGGTATTCTGACAGTTACGTCTCAAAGGCAGTGAAATTATGGAAGTACAAAGAATGCCTGAAGAGTTTATAAATGTATAGTGATTTCTATTGCAGATGTCAATTCAGGCTAAGAAGTCTTCTGTGTGAGAAGATTGAAGTGGGGCATGACAGAAGTTTATAAAATCATTAATAAGATGACTAAATAATCTTCATTCACTTATTATCAGTTATTGGGCAGTGGAGTCTGAAGCAGAAAGTCCATTTTCACACAGTGCACAATTTAATTGCATATCTTTTCATAGTTGCTGTATAGGCCAATAATATAATTATGAATATAAAGTAATAAAAAATAGAAACTTGTTAATAAATACAGGGGTCTGAATGAATCCATGAACAAAGTCTGTTATCTGTAGGGTACCAGCAGGAAAGAGTAAGAGAAGGAACACTCCATTACATTTGCTTCCAGGTGACTAATACTAACAGCTGTTAAGCAGAACTTTTTTTTCTTAAGTCAGTATAACTGTTATTAAAGTTTTAATGTTATAATTGTTGGAAAAGAAGGGGAGTTGCAGTGAGTAAAACTCAGGGTCCTATTGAGATGTTTCCTCAGCATTGGTCTACTAAGAAAAGTGAGTATTTTCCCCATCCTTTTGATAAATCACAACTCTAACTTCGAAATTCAGAGACTGCAAGATTTGGAGAAAGGCAGGAGTTTCCTTGTGGGTCCCTAAAACATTGCAGTGCCTCCTGCCATTTCACCTCTGGAACTGTGCTGCCAATGAAGCTGTGTTGCTATTAATGAGACCTTCCCAGCTGTGGCTACCTCCTGAACACCTCCACACTGGGAAAATCCCTGCAGAGGGTGATTTGTGGTAAAGGTAATGCAGTCACTCTCTTTTTGGGGTTAATCAAGAAACCTTGTCTTAGTTTCTTCTCAGGCTATGCCCCCTCTTTCTCAATGGATCTTGATCTTTGGTATAAAGAACAGTGCAACAGAGGTTGCTAACATCTTCCCTCTCTTGTGAACTGATTGTGGAGGATGTTTGTGGGTATATATTCTAGTCTTTACTAATCACAGAAGAAAATCATGCTGCAGCTTTGTTGCAGCTTGTCTTGCAAGATGCTAAAAGCTGCTGTTGAATTACTAATAATAATTAAAAACAGGAAAAAAAAAAAGATCTGACTAGGTATTAACCTCATGCTAACCAGAGTAAAATATTCACTGTAGTAAGAACTGAATGTCTTGTGTTTTGTGATACCAGAATAATAAAGAGTCTATGCAAGGCCAAGGTGTACACATTCTGGAGGAATAAAGATTATTCATATGTTCCAGAAAATATGAGGAAGTGTTGGGTAAATAAAGATATCAGGACGTGCAGCAAGAGCTGTGTCAGACTTGCCAGAGCTGCTGTTTCTCTGCAGCGCTCAGTCCCATACCTTCTGGGGCACACCAGCTACCTGCAGCTGACTGGGTGTTCCCATGCCTCTCAGGAAAAGGCACCTTGGGCCAGCAGAGAGCAAGGAAAATCTTCTAAGGGATTCAGCAGGTAGGTCTGTGGCAGGGTGGAGATACTTAACATACCTTCGTGACCTAGCTTGAGGTACTGGAATGCAGGCTTACCATGGCATCTGTAAAGAAAAACAGATGGATGGATAGATACTGCTACGGTTGGACTGTTCTTAGGCACCCACATTATTTCAGTGTGTTGTGTGATGTTATCCAAAAAAGATGGAAGAAGTAAGGTACTTTAAAAATTAATTGTGTGTTAAAAGAACTCTTCCAGTGGACTGTGGCATGGCACTTTCTTTTCTCATTTGTACCTCAACTAACAATAGACTCCATGTAGATCGGGAGCAGGGCACTGTACTTGAAAGTAGCAGATCCCTTTATGATTATGTAAATGTAGTAAGAATTATAAAATAACAGAATGAAAACACTGAAACTGCAGCATTACCTATCATAAACTTTAACAAAAAGCTGCTGTTCAAATGGAAGGAAATCACAAATAAATAGGTCTTCTGTTAAAATGGAAGCAATATTTGCAGAAGCCTATGCACCCATCAATCTTAAGCATGTAAAGAAATTTATTGAGAAGTAGGACTGCTGCAAAGTAATGTGGCAATTTGATATTAAGACTATGTAACACTGTAGGACTATCATTTCAAATGTACTTCAATTTTTATTATCTACAATAGAGTATTTTTATGTTCCTACTTCACCATAATGTTTGGGCTTCTAGATAGGGCCAGTCTGCATCTAGGGAAGCTTTCTTAATTGACTTATATATTAATTCTGTATCCATACTGGTGCTTCTGTAGGCAAGCTATGGTGAATGCTTATCTGCAAATAGCAGCAAATTTGCTACCTCCTGTAATAGCTTCTTTTTCCAACACCAAATAGATTGTTGAGTGATGCAAACTTTTCCCATAAGATTGATACTCTGATACTTCCCTCTCAAAGCAGCTGTCATTTTGGCATCCTGAGGCTGAAATAAACTTGGCACGCGATGCCAGGAACACAGGATTTGGAGGGTTTCTAGTCACTGCTGACAGGCACAGGCTTGTACCATGACCCGATCCCACTGCATGGTGATTGCCCTGCTATGTGCAGTTGGTCAGCAAGTGCTTGTAACATCTGGTGATTGTTGTTTATCATCTGCAGAACACTCATCTGCTCAAATATTTTCTAGATGCTGCACACCTGGCAGATCTGTTAGTTTTATTTCCACAAATACAGATAAATCCATTCCTTCTGTCACCAATGGTCAATGATTCCAGGGGTAATAGTAAAGGGCTTGAAAACTGGCATGTTGAAGGTGGGAGTGTAACAGGGAGAAGTCCTGGAGTCTTTAAATATTATGTGAAAATGAAGTGATGAAGTGGAGCAGAAGGGATTTTTTGACACTTATTCTCTGATAATTACAGCTGCAGCCCACACTGTACTGCAAACATTGCCGGAGAGTCAGAAAGCCCATGAGGGACGTTAGTGCTTCCCTACAAGGAAGCATACTTGTACTAACAGT
Organism: Ceyx melanurus; assembly: GCA_024611195.1. Taxonomy (NCBI): domain Eukaryota; kingdom Metazoa; phylum Chordata; class Aves; order Coraciiformes; family Alcedinidae; genus Ceyx; species Ceyx melanurus. The sequence goes on along the minus strand of JANHGL010008144.1, from coordinate 5,246 downwards.
GTGTTAGTCAAAGGTGCACATGTTCTGGTATTCCAGCTCAGCAGCTGATAGCTCTGCAGAAGCAAACCTGTGAAGTTTCACATTTAGCCAGGGCTTTTACAACACAAAAGAGGAGGAAGGAGAATCCATAAACTGTATCTGGCTGTGGGTTCTGTTGCAACTTTCCTCTGTAGACCATCAATCTTTTGCACTTGGAAATGGAGATTGTGACACTGCTATACAATCTCACAGGGGAAGAATGAAAATGTTTTGAGACAGTCCTTTATGCATGGAAAACACATCATTACTGTAGAAAAACTGCTTTTTATTTGATTAATGTTAAGAACAGATCCACAAGAAAATGGGTCACTGTACTTCTACTTGCACTCACGAAGCAAATAATCATGCCTTGATCTAACTGCCAGTTAGGTTTGCAAATTGCTTAAAAGTGGACCTTGATCCTTGGAGATGCTGATTGACTTCAGAAGAAAACTTGAGTAATGGGAACAGATGCGTGCATTTCACTCAGTGTGCTCAGAGATTCATAGAAGTTCACTTGCTTGTATGCTGGAAAACATAATTATTTGTCTGGTATGTACTAAAAATACACATCCATAAGTAAAGAAAGCAATATATGTGTGCCAGGAAAGAAAAGACGAGGAAGATACAGCCCTGATGAAAACTGAGAACACCTTTCCCTGACATTATCATCTTGCCTTCCTCAGTTGTTTGTGTTCCCAGATGTATGGAATGAGCTTGGATAGTTTTAGAGTGTTTTCTTCGTGACTACTGATGCGAGACATGTAAATAAACAAGACAGAGACCTCCCAGCACACCCATACAGGGACTGTTAATTGCAGTTGAAGAAAGTACACATACTCATTACAGAATGTATTTTAGAAAAACAGTTCTTACCACATAAAATAAGACTGGACTTGTTTAAATGTGAATACCATGTGAATGTTTAAAACCTGAGTTTTAGAACACTCAGAAAGAAAATCTCTCCTGACAGAATTAATCTGGAGAGAATGACCAAGTAATTGATGATCTGAAAATAAATAGTGTATAGAAATGTGGAAATGTTTGTGTCCTAAATCTTTTACCAATTTTCAGTGTTACTGGAGTAATTGTTTACAACTCAATGCTTTAAATTTTGATTGCTTACAAGGCATAAATAGTTTTGTCTTTTTCTAGGAAGGGCACTTTAAATTTAGATGTCTAGAAAGATGGGGAAAAAATAGTGACAAAACTGAATACAGAATGAATACAAAACTCAAAACTGCATTTGGAACCTTTCTGATGCAATGTAAAAATTTTCACTTTCTTAATTAAACTTTATATCCTTGCTCAAGATTTTAGTTGTTTGCAACAAATGAACAAAAGAACGAATAACTTGATGTTAGCAAAGCCAACACAGCAGCTTCCATAAAACCCTTTGCCAAACTGATTAGATGAGCAATTCACTCACTAAACTTGCCTGGTCATGGCACCATCATGCAATGAAACTTTAAATAAAACTGAAATTGCAGGGGAATTTTTATTTATTTATTTATTTTTATTTATTTTTTTTTGTATGAATACTTCTGTAGTGCTTGCTAAAACAATGACATTGGCCCTGATTAACTCAGGTGTGAGCAGGCTTATTCTGGAATAAAAAACCCAGATCTTCCTGTTAAGTTCAATTGAGTTGTTTAGTAATTACAGAGAAGCAGTTAATTGGAAAATACGGTGTATATAAACAATCCTCAGTCTCTTTCCTTTGGTGGATGTAAATTGTTAGTGTCTGGATAAAGAAGTGATATTTTAAAAAAAATCTTTCTTAGATAACAAATGTTCTTATTTTGTTGGACTAAATGAGAAAGTGAAATTATCTGAGAGGTTTTACATGTAAAATATTAGTAGAGGTGGATTGGCATGCAGGTAGAAGACTGCTTTGTTTCTGTATAATAACTTCTGAAACTCCAGAAACTACAGGTTGCATTGCTCAGCAAGGAGCTTATGAGAACTACAGTGTGTATTCACTGCATATAACTGCTACTCATATCCAGGCAGAGCAGGGAGTCAGAACAGCCTGATTTTCATTCAGACACTAGCTCAAATCTTGAGCAGCCTGGACCTTTACAGACTTGATTTAGGACTTTTTTTAAAAGCCTTTGCATAATTATAATTTTCATCATTGTGAGTGATCATATTTGTTAGTGAAGCAATACAACAAAATATTAGATTTGTTCATTATGGATTGTTTTAAAAGACTGAGTTTAATGAAAACTGTCTATTACCCAGAAAATAAGTATTTTTAAATGGTGAACTAAAGTAAAAATGATTACTCTGCTCCTCTGTTCTATCTTGCCTAATTTGTTCTTCAGAAATCAGGATGTTAATCTAAAGAGAAAAGTGATTGTTCGTTAGACTTAGTTTTATTTAAAAAAAAATTAAAAATTTACATATGTTAGCAAAGAAGAAGTAAAGAAATTAGAGCAAACATTTTTCTGAGGCTGCTACTTTAGACCTTAACCAGAGAAGCAGCCTCTGCTGGCTTTGTCTGCAGGAGCCTCGTTTAAACCCACATTTAAAGAGGTCTTGAACACACATGCTTTTTGGATCAGTGGCAGACACGGTTTAGGTTGGGACATGTGAATGAGGTGAAAATTGTAAAATCGTTACAGACAGTGACTGTGACAAAACTTAAGTCTATTGAAGAAGCAATAATAATAATAATAATTAAAAAGCCTTTTTTTTGGTATGGTTCTTGTCAGTCACTGGAAAACCCCCGTGCAAACTGAATGGGCTTTACCCGCTCCACTCCAGGGAAGCTGGGCTGGCAGCTGGCTGTCCTCCCAGCTGGGGCTGATCCAGGGCCTGATGAGATGTAACAAGTATGGTAATGACCAAGCAGCTGTTTCCATTAGTTTGCTGCAAGGGGATCTGGGGGTCTCAGCGCTGCTGTGCTCTTACAATAAGCTAAATAGGGAACTGGAGACCAGATTCTTCAAGTGATGTAATTCTTGGTCTTCTGCTTTGCAGACACTGTCACTAGGGCCAGGTCCTGTGTGTCCAGCACCCAGTGCAGCTCTTGGAGGTAAGTACCGTCAAGACTGCGTGGAGTTGCGCTTTGCATGATGGTCAAAGACTCTTTAGTCTGTGTGAGCCAGGAGAACAAAAGTGTTTTGTCCTGAACAGTGATTGAGTTTGGCTCTGGATGGAGTTACGATGTGTCCCATGAAGGTTTATCTTGCTTCCTGAGATCCTGGGAAGAATCTCCAGAGAGGTCCTATGAATATCTTACTTGTAAACCTTCTCTGCTGCCTGCCAACACCTACTAAAGACATACTTACTTTTGTAATAGTCTCTTCTAGCCTATGAGCGATAGATGGCTGCTGTGGCCCAGATTGCCTGGAAGAGGCACAGATGTTGAGGGAGAGTTGGTTAGAATTGCTTAAAAGTTTGCATCTGGTATCAGGCTATGTCTTGCTGCTTAGTGAAAAATGGTACAGGACAAGGAAGGTTTAATGTTGAGGACTGTTGTAGATGGAAGAGCACAAATGGTATAGATGGATCTGGGAGACTGTCATGCAACGAGTTTCATCCAAGGTGATGTCTGTCTGAGAGAACCACAAAACAGGGCTGCAAAGGGTGTGTGTAATGTTGTTTAAGTTTAGACTGCCTTTACTGGGGGGAAATTGTATGTAACTAGTGAATTAGAATACTGGCATATGTTCAAATTGACGGCAGTCTTATGCCTTACGTGTAAGTAATTTTGAAGGAGCGTCCTTAATTCCTTCTACAGCAATCCAAACTATGGGTGTTTAGTTTCTATTTATCACTAGCATTTCTCTGATCTCTGCCAGCTATAAGAATATGGCAACATCTTAATCTGGAACCACCATTAATCTGATTTACATAAAGCAACAAATAAAATTGCTGCAGCTTGGGAATATTTCTGAGAAGACAGTAAAGAAGGAGAGATTGAGACCTTCATTCAGTTATAAATTATATAAATACAACGAGTATCAGTTAAGTATAATTCTGAACACCAATTGTATAAACACAACTAATGCTCTGTTTTCTATGCTGTTCAGAGCAGTATGTTTTGCTTACATGGTGCTGAGCAATTTGTCTGCCTTAGTCCTGTAAGCACCTTCATCTCCTGTGCTGCTGTTTGCTAGTCCCAATGTCATTGCTAACCGAGAACCACAGCCATAGAGGATATACTGAGTCTTATAGCTTGGCTACATAAAGATTCAACTATTTATTATAGCTGTTGAGATGTATGCATTCAATAAATGTAAATTTGGGGAATGTAAGTTCTAAAAATGGTATGTGTATTGCACCTGGGAGACACTCTCCAGAAGGCTGATCCAGTTTCCTAAAGCATAAGACTAGCTTATGCTTCTGACCAGAAACAACTCTATAGCTTTAGAACTCACACAGTGAACCAAATCTTTTTGGCCTGTAAAAGTTTTTGCATCTGAAATTACATAATTTATAAAATCAAGTCCTTTTTTTAATGAAATGCAAAGGGGATGTTAACATGTTTTGCCTTTTCAGGACTGTTTGAAGTGCTGCATTAAAGTTGCACAGCTGACTATCCACAAGTTGTCTTTGCACAGTATGTTTTGTTCATATAAATGATAAAAGTTCAGAAATTAAAAAACTTGTGCCTTGCCTTCCTTCTAGGGAGAGCCTAAAATGTCTTGCCAAGCCTTAAGTTTTCCATCCCACCTCTTCTATTTTCCATATTTTTTTTTTCTTTGTAATTAACTACACAGTTGTATGGGGGAGTAAAGTATTGCTGGCGGTAAGGCTTGCTCAATATGTAGACGCAGCAGGCAAACACCTTGTAGCCCTTTGGCCGAGTATCAACACCATTAATAAGCAGACAGCTTGGAGACCCAGCAACAGGCGAGTGTTTGTTACAAAGAGAGGCAGCTTTGGTATGGCCGTTGCCTTTCTTAGAATCGCCTTTTTATTCACAGAGCGAAGTACTCACGTTTAATTGGTCATTATATCTAATCTTGGTCCCTCTTTATGCAGGGGGTACAAAAGAAGAATTCCTGAAGTACATGTTAGTTATAGATAACCCACAGCGTGTTTGTTTTGGAAGAAGAGCAAAGGAAAGGAAATGGACATATTTTTAAAACTTCTTCCCCCCCCCCCCCCCCCCCCCCACCACACCCAGACAAAACAGCAAAACACACAAAAACCCAACCACGTAGCAGGGAGGAAAGGGGTGGGTAGGTTGTTTGCGCGCCTGCATGCAGGCACTT
>JANHGL010008142.1:0-12561 GCA_024611195.1 Ceyx melanurus | reverse complement strand
GCTGGCCTTCACCCATATGCAATTGCAGTGCTCACCAGCCCCCACCTGCTTGGTTCCATGTCCCCTCCAACCCCCCTGGCCCTCTTACCTGTCTTACCTCCTCTTCAATACCTCTTCCTCATTAAAAAAAATAGCTTCACCTCTTTTCCCACCCCCAGAAAAGCCTTTTTCTGGCCCATTTCCTAGAAATCCCACGTTCTTCTGCATCCTTTCCACCCCTGTGAACCGGGAACCCCAAGTGAGCCAGTGGGAGAGCACCTGAATTAATCCTCCCGTTGATACCAAGTGCTCCCATCGATTTGGGATGCAGGGGGCTGTCTCTCCTTCGAAACCCAATGAGTCAACTCACAGGGACTTCTGATGGCGTGGGCCAGGCCAGGGATGGTTGGGGTATTTGGAGCCTCTGGTGCCTCCCGAGGCCAACTCTGGGACTGGGATGTGCTAGGTGGATAAGGGAGCTCTGCCCCTGCAGGTGCAGTCCCTGACGTCGTTCACTTGCCACCTGGGGGAGGCTCGCTGCTTCTGGTGGCCATGCTATCCATCCTCAGCCATTGCTCCCTGCTTGCCTCTGGCATCCAGGGGTGTTGCAGGGGAGATGGTTGAGAAGTGAGAATCGGGTTTCGGGTCTGGCTGCTTTGTGTGGTGAGATTTTGAGGAGGGAAAGGAGGGGCTGGTCCACGCTGGGAGTCGTGGCTAAGCTCGTGCCTACCTCTGGCAGGCCCCAGTCCCTGAGGTTTGGGGACCTGTGGGTCCCTGCAATGAATCAGGCAGGTGTGGTTGAGCTATGGTGGCAGTTTACCCCTGAAAGGATCCTCTGCTCCTGGAGCCCCTTTGCTGTGTGGCTTCGGCAGCCACTTCCTAATGCAGCACTGCCTGTGAGAGCTGATGGGAGCTGTTGCAACATGGCTGTGTAAATCCTGCACACTGAGTGATTAAATGCTGCCTCTGGAAATGTCCACCATGGAGAAGTGGCTTGGCCACTGAGCTGGGGGCCAGGGGCTGAGCTGCTGAGCATCTCCAGTCCTGTGAGAGGGTCAGGCTCGTCACCTGGTGCTGTCCTGGGTGTAGTAGCTGTCCTGTGGGCATCCTCCCTCTCCCCAGCAAACAGGGATGCTCCAGGAGGGTGACCAAGGTGCTGCTTATTGCTGTGCCTCAGACCTTTGGAAAAGGAGCCCAGCAGGATGGTAGCCTGCCCAGGAAAGAACCAGAATCCATGGGAGAGGCCACAAAGTCATGTTGGAAACTGGAGAGTTGACGCGAGGGTGTGAGATCTCGGGATGTGAGCCTTGAAGTGGAAGGAGATGCACCCCATGATGTCTCTGAGCCTGGGGCAGGGTCTGGCAGACCAGATGCAATGTTGTGGCAGGCAGGGGTGTGTGAGGAGGGAGTCGTGCTTGAGAAATGTTTCTGAGCTGGGTTACATGGTACAGCCTAGGTCACGACAGTCCCTGCCGTAGGTGCTCAGTGAGGAGCTGTCCCCTGCAGCTGAGCTGGAACCAGCAACAATGAGCATGGCTCAGAGTGAGGGCTCAGCCTGAAGCTGATGTTGAGGTCCTGGGTGAGCTCAGCCCTCTGCCTCAGCTTATTGCTTGCAGGATGAGGTGTTTCAGCTTCTCTTTCCTCTAGTAATTTCAGCTGCTCTTCCAGTTCCCTCAGTGGTGACACACCAGCACAAGTGTTAGCTGATCAGTTGGCTTGAGTCAAGAGAGGACTCGGTGCTGGCCAACAAATGGCCCAATGGGCTAGGGTCTGAAGTTATGAAGAGGGCAGGGATAGTGGTCTGGCAGGTCATAATTGCTAGTTATGTTTGTGTTGTCTGAGAAGAGCTGGGAAAAGGATGGTGAAGTGAGCTCTCCTGTAATCAGAGAAACCTCCAGAGGTAGCTGCTCACCATGACAAGAGCAGCAGTGTTTTAGGACACAGCAGTAAAAATGTTCTCAGCCAGCTTCCCTGTTGTCATTAAGCCTCCCAAAGCCTCATGGTGGGGGCTGTGGCCCCCTGGGCTCCTTAGCATCTTTCTCTGGAACACTGTGTTGCATTTCCTCACCCTGCTAAGAAGCTTTGCCAGTGCTTCAGGCCAAGCTTTGCTGTAAGGTGGCTGCAGACTTGCCGGGGCTGAGGGTGCCTTTGCCCAGTATAAGAAAGAGAGGGCTGGCACAACTGGGGTGCAGCTGGACACAGAGCCCCACAGTGCTCACCATGCTGCCTGCTCCATTGTCTCCAGGAGTGTGGCTCTGATGTAGCTGGGATTTGGGGGGTTGGGGGTCAGCCACTGATCTTCTCTGTCTTCTGGTATCCCTAATAAAAACAAAGAGTACCGGCCTTGCTGCTGGGGCAGGAGGGCTTCTATGGAAGGGAATCCTTAGGGAGTTACTTGCATGGGTCATGAGAGAGGGGGAACTACCCTGCTCCTCCAGGAGGCCTGTGGGAAATCACAGCCCTTTCCCATCCCATTGCTGAGGCCTTGGGAGTGGAGGAGTTCTCCAAAGGAAGGAGACCCCTCCATCTCCTTGGACAGTTCAAAGAAGCACCAATTGGCTGAGGCAAAAATCAATCCTAGCACTGTAGGTCATTTTGTGTCTGCTGTGCTCATCTGGAGCTGTTGGAAGAGTCTGTTTGGAGGAGATGAGTGGGGTGTCCTCTTGTAAGGGGACACAAAAGGGTTGTCCTCTTGATGGAGAGAGAGTTGTACCTTTTCCTCTGTTCAAGTAAAAGTCTCTGTGAGTCTTGTGATTGAAACAAAAATCCAAGGCCAGCAAATGTGGGATTAGAACTATTTTTTCCCACTGATGCTGGTTACAGGACTTCCACGCGGTGCTGCCTGGGAGCAGAGTATCAAGAGTATTTCCTGCTCAGGCAGGGGGGTTGGACTAGATGATCTTCTAGGTCCCTTCCAGCCCCTAATATCTGTGATTCTGTGAAGAGTACAGCCCAGGCAGCCAGGCTTGTTGGAGTCCCCAGCTCCATCATGCTGTGCTTCCCTGGCCAAGTCTCTGTGTGGGAAACCCTGCATAGTGGCATTGGGATGGGGAGGTGATGCTGAACATCCCCTTTGTCCCCCTGGAAGGGGATGGAAGGGAGAGAGGTGCAGCAGCCAGGCTGGGTTGTGAGGCTGTTATTAGGTCTGTGATCAAGCTGCCTCTGTTGTGGGCAGGTGCTGTCTGCCTCCACTCATGCACCCACGTGTGTGCCCTCGCTCGCAGCTCCCAGATGTCCTGAGTTTATCAGTTCTCACACATTCAGCAGAACTGTCAGCCTCTGGGTACATCCTTCAGGAGAGCACCCATAACCTCTGCAAATGCCAGGCTTGCCCACCCTTACAGCCCGCTGGCAAGGGAAGCTGGCCAAAATACCCCTGTAGGTCCCACTCAGATTTTACTGCCGAGGATGGAGCTTGGGGGGGAGTCAGAGCTGTTTCATTTTGCAGATATTTTTATTCTCTTTGAAAAGCAAGAGAGAAAGGCAGGGGTGTTTCCAGCACAGGAAGTAGGGGGGATAAGGGAGAACCTTCCTTGTATCATCCAGAAGTCCTGGAGCAACCATGTGAGAGGAGAAAAGAGCAGGAGTAAAACAGAGAGAGAGATTTCTCTATTCATCACATTAAGTGAGGAGGTTTCAAGCAGACAAAGTGCCTCCAGGCAGAGCTGGTAGGGAAGATGGAGCCCCGGATACCGTTATCTGAGAGACAATGAGCACCGTATCACAAGTGACATTTGCTAGTGGTATGGCACTGGTGAGACAAGAGCCAGCAACAGGTTAGCTCAGCAGAGTGCTCCAGGCCACCCAGTGAGCTGGACTCCTGCAAGCATCACCCATCTTAACCTGGCCAGGACAAAGCTGGCTCCCAAGCAGCTGACAGTGCCAGTCAGGCTTGTGGGATGTGTACCCTTCACTTGCAGCCCCTAGGCTGAGGAGCCAAGGAGACCTCCAGGGGTAGGTGCGTGGAGCAGAAGGGCAGTGCTGTGTGGGCAGCAGTGGGTTGTGACCCTGCTGGGTGCCAAAGAGGTGTATGTGCAGCCCGTAGGATGGGGATGCCCTGTCCCCATCTCAAAATTGGGGTGGGCACCTCATTCCCAGAGATGTGTCGGTTCCAACCCTATAGGGCTCCACAGAGACTCATGGACATGCCGGTGGGTGGCAAGTAGATTTGAGAGGTAGTGTGTGTGCTGGAGGATTGTCTGAGGCCACTGTGCCAGCAGTCTGTCAGCAACACCTGGCAGCTCCTCCTGGGCAATATCCTGTTTCCTTCTGCAGCTGGGAGCTGGCAGAGCAGCTCATCAGGGATTTCTCTGGCCCTTAGCAGGGGTTAGAGGTTGGAGAAGCTCAGGGATGGCCCTGTCTGAAGCAGGAGCAGGGCTGGGAGTTAGGTGGGGGCATGTGGAGAAGGGACAGTGTTCCCTGCACCATTTGGGCTCACTCCTTGGTGAAGGTGCTCCTCTTGCTTCCCTCCTCTCAGGGAATGCCATGATGCCAGTCTCGCTGTGCTGGAAACTCTCCGGCCTTTGTGTTGGTGAGCAGCCCTGCTCAACCCGGCGAGAAGCTGGGCAAATACTCCCATCTCCCCCAAGATGGGATCGCACCGCTGCAGTGGGGCAGAGAGAAGCAGAGCCCCTCGTCCCTGGCTCAGCCAAGCTGTGTTGCAAGGGCAGGAGGAGGGGGCCCGGTGGCGTGGGTGTCGGTGCTGGGGTAAGCGGAACCCTTGTACCTGCTGCAGTTGCTGGGGAGCAAGTGCTGGAGCAGGAGCCAGGCTGGCTGGCTGGCAAGCAGAGGCAGTCAGCATCCCCAGCAGAGTGCAGGGACTTGGCGCTGGCTCAGCTGGGGAGGTTATTTTTTTTTTATATATTTTTTTTTTCCCCTCCAGGACAGCTGATTCCATCTATTTTTAATGAGCTTCCCCAGGTTGCGCAGTGAGGAGACAGAGCAGCGCCAGCAGCCACAGACTGCGACGGGGCAGTGGGCACCTGGGGCTCAGCTGTCATCTCTCTCATTCCTCCTCGTCCTGGGCTTGGGGGTCTTTTTTTTTGCGGGGTGGGAGCGTGTCCCACAGGGAAGGGGCGTCTTCCTCAATGCAGCTGCCCTTGAAAACGGAGTCGAGCACCGAGGAGGAAAGCTGGCTGGAAGATCAGTGGGAGAAATGGTAGGGGACCGCACGGGCCTCGGGGAGGGTGGGGGGACTGTCCCCGGGGTGTGCAGGGCACAGCGGGCAGTCCCTCACCGCTGGGCACATCACCCTTTTCGGCGAGTGGTGGCCACAGGACAGGAGCAAACTTGGCAACTGGTCGAGCCCAAAGTTTTCCCGGCATCACAGGGAGCTGCCGGTAGGCAGGCACCGGAGCAGCAAAGGCATCCAGCTGCATCCCACCATGACCTGGCAGGCAGGGCTGGTGCCGGACACCTGCGCAGCATCTCCCCCTCCCCACACGTGCGGCAGGGCTGTCTGTCCCCATCCTGAAGTGGGGGGGTGTGGCCACCCACCCCAGGTGCTCCCGCAGAGCCGGGGAGCCCCTGCCAGCCCCTTGGCAACGTTCTGCCTCTCGCTTGGACCCCACAGCGCCCGCTGCGCTCCCACCCCATGGCAGGTGGGGGCCCTGAGCGTTAGCAGCTGGTGATGTCCCACCCCTGCGACCCTTGTAACCAGAGAGGAAATCAATTGTGCTTTGAAGGTTCATTATGAGCTTTCTGCTCTGTGTTCTTTCCCTCCTTCAGACAAGAGGTGGACAAGTGGGGGTGGGGTCCAGACATCCCACTCTGTGCTGAAGGCTGTGTCCTTGCCCCAACCCGATGCATCTCATGGGGGCTGCCCCCACGGGCACAGTAGTTCCTGGACACCTTCACCCCAGGAGCCCACCACTAGCAGGGTCCTCAGAAGCATGGAGGGGAGATACTGCTTCCCCCATGGACTTCTGCACCTTTCCCACTTTGGGGGCCAGGACAAGGGAGGTATCACCCCTCCATGGCACTGGCTTGGTGCCACTGCAGGGGATGGAGCCCCAAGGTGTGTGAGCAATGTTTAAAGTGAGTGTGGGAGCTCTGCGGGTCACAACATGCCCTTCTTCCTTCCTTGTCAGTGAGGACCAAGACAGAGAGGGGTGGTGGGCTCTGTATGGCATTTCTGGAGCATCTTCCTGCCCAAAGAGCTGAGAGCAAATGGAAACAGTGGCACAGAAAGCTGTGCCCTTGGCTGCTCCACACAAAACTCAGGGGGCTGAGTTTGTTGGCAGAGGAGTTCCAAGCTGGGCTCTGTTATTTACCTCCGTGGTAATGAACAAGCAAGAGGAGCATTGTGGTATCACCACAGAGAAATGTTTTAATGCACAGAGGCCAAGAGTGCCTTTACCATTCTCCCAGGGATGCAAGCAAGTCTGTGAGGAGCCCACTCATCAGCATGTTTCCAGCTACTAAAAAGATATCTCTGTAAACTTTCAGAAGGGACGTAACAAACCTATGGGTCTAACAGTCATAAGGGACCCCCAAGGCCATGCAGATGGGTTTGACAGCACCAGGGGTGCCTGCAGTCACACTGGAGTGTGATTCTCCAGGCATCCGGGCTGGGACATCCCTCCCAGACACAGCTTGGGGGCTGGTCATGCCATGGTTGGTGGGTTTGCAGTACCTGGGAGGTCTGTGGGTCTCGATGTGGTCAGCCAGTGGGTCTGTCCTTCATCCGTGCCCTACCAGGGCATCCATCCCTTCCCTTCCCTGTTGCCCAGGACTCTGCTCCACTGGGTGCCTATGCCAAGCTGAGACAATCCCAGAGGATCCCTGGGATGGTGGGAGATGGGCCTTCTGGGAGTGCTGTCTGTCTGTCCCGTCTGTCCCATGCTCTCCTAACTTACACATCTCTGCTGCCTTCACAGAATAGTGGCTGGTTTGGGACTCACTTCTCCTACTTCCCCACAGCCACAGACCATGCCAAGCCCAGACATTTGGTGGGGACAGAGCCTTCCCCTCTGGAAGGAGTCCTCTTCCCAGTAAAGACTGTGAAAGCCTCTTCTGGAGTGGACAGTGCTGCTTCCTGCGTGCAGGCAGCGTGCTGCCCTGTAACCTCCTGCCTGCCAGCTGTGCAGTGGGTGATTGTGCCATCTCCACTCCCTCCAGGCTCACCCATGACATCAGCCTCGAGGAGTTTGAGGATGAAGACCTCTCTGAAATCACTGATGAGTGTGGAATCAGTCTGCACTGCAAGGAGAGCCTGGCCACCCGGGTAAGCATGATGGGAATGGGGATGGGGACAAGCAGAGCATGCTGGTGGGACCATCAGCTCCCATACAGGTCCTCAGGCCAGCAATGCTACCTCAAAGTGTCCATTGCCATGACACAAATCCCCTCCGCTCAGCAGTGCCCTGACCTTACTCTAGTACTGCACAGACCCTTTCTGAATCAGCCAAACCCAAAAAACCACCTTGGAATCAGTGTCTTTTGGTTCCCACTGTGCTGGAGGGGTTTGTTCTTCAGGGATGAGCCTAAGAGTTTAGGCATGCTCCCCATTTGAGTGGAATGGCCAGCGAGCCTCTGGCACCTTATGAGTGACAAGGATTCAGGAAGAGAGGACATGTGTGAAGAGGCACCAAAGGTCCCTCCTGGGCTGTGTCTCCTGCCCCCACATGTGTCCCTGGGCCTGGCGGTGCATCTGGGCTGCTTTGGTGAGAGCTTTCTTCTGTTCACTGGAGGCATTTCTTTTGGCTTGCTAGCTGCCTTCAGCAAGAGCTAGCCTCAGGCTTTTAGGAGGTAGGAGACCTGGAAGCTGGTGGAGCAGGGATGAAGGAGGTGGCTCTTATCCTGCATATGTGAAGCCTGTGCATATGCTGCAGGTGGGTCTTCCACCCACCTTAAATACTCTGGGGCATGCTGTGGACACCCTGATGGGGTTCACACTGCTCTTTAAACTGCCTGGAGAAGGCAGAAACACGAAGATAAACTGAGGATTACGATGGATTTGGAAATAGGCAAAAATTTTGTATTTGTCCAATGTGCTTCAGAGTTGCAAATGCTGGAGGAGCAACCAAATGGTTTTAGGATCATTTTGTCCCCCAGGAGCAATATGTCCTCTGTAAAACTGATAAAGACCGAGTGAGGAGGGGAAAGGAAATTGTCACAGATTTAGAATTAGAAAGTGAATTTTTGATGTTGGGAATCCCTTGTTGCAAGCAGAAGGGTACAGGCAGACCTCATCTCTGGGAGGTGACATCCTGCTTGTGCTCTCTACTCTAATTCAGGACCTCCTCGGCAGAAATTTGGCTGCTCCCAGAGATGGGGCTGCTGCTCCACTTCTCTGCTCTGGCTGCAGCCTTGTGCTCCAGGATATTGCAGCTGGGGAAGGATGGGAAGAGTCTGAGCTCACAGGCTGTGTACATCAAAGAACGAGAAATAACACTGGAGGCAAAGCCAAAGGCATCTGCTGCTGGTGCCCATGAGGGCAGGGCAGATCCTCCTGCCTGCAGTAGGTGAGGCAAGCAGGGGCTGTGGGTCTGTTGCTGGCCACTTTCCATTAGCTGTCTCAGTTCTCCACTGCTGATACCACCATCAGGCTCTTAGGACAGGATTTCTCTTTTCTTTATGGGCTGCCAGCCCTTGGATGAGTTTTGGCAGGAAGGGTAAGGGGTTGGGGGGACTTGCAACTCATCTGCTGCAGCCCTTCCTTGAGGGTGAGGACAAACAGACTGTTTCACCTATTTAAAACAGTTTACTGAGGGGTTTCTGCATTCCTACACTGTGATGCAGAGACCTGACCCTCAGTAGAGGGTTTGCTCAGGCTACAGCAGCGAGTCCCACGCCTTCCCTGGGGACATCTTGGAGCCACTTAGCACCAATGCCTGGGTGCACTCAGAGTCCACTGGGGTGGAAGGGGGATGCAAAGATGCCCCCCGGGGAAGCAATGAGCTATTCAAAAACACAGCATAGTAAGACCACGCTCAGAAAAAAATGCCTGCTAAAAATATGTCTGAATGGTTTATATGGGACACAGAGTATTGCCCGAGGAGCAGAACAGAAAGTGGTGACAGCAACAGCAGCAAGAGGGGCTTTTCAAAGCCCAAGAGATGAAGGCAAGAGCTAGGGAGCTTTCCTATCAAACTGCCATCCAGACTGAGCTTGGGGCGATGCGGTTGCAAGATCTGCCTGATGGAATCAGATGGGCCCAGAGGGAGCAGCTTGGCCAGGTCTGCACTGTGTGGGGGCCAGCAAATCAGCAATGACCTGCAGCAGCCAGCTAATTGCATCACGTGGGGGGGTGGCTGGCTTGGCAAGTCAGTCCAATGCGGGAGCCTGGGCCAGGGGGCCACATGCTGAGTTCCTGGTGCTTCAGAGCACCCATGGTATGTAGGATGGAGGGTTGGCCCTGGTTCCTCCCACAGCTTGGGCTGGTGAAAGCCCGGTGATGGAGCAAGGGATGCAAGGTGAGAGCAAGCTGCCGGAGCAGAGAGCCATGGGGAAGGGGGAAGCACAGGCTCTGAGGAGCATGGTGAGCCATGGGGCTGAGGGCATCCAGCCACCTCAAGCTTTTTGACCTGGCGGTGAGCCTCCAGAAGGATAGAGAGGCACAGTAACCAGCAGTGGGCAAGAAAGCATGGGGAAGGAGTGAGGGGGCAGACCCTGCTGGGAGGTTGGGAAGGTGGCTGCTGGATGGGAACAGCCAGTGACTTTTGTGAGGCAGGGGGTCTGGGCAGAGCCTCTAGGTAGCAAAACACTGTGGCAGGAATGGGAAACCAGTGTAGAGGGCAACACCCAAACAGAGGAGGGGTTTGGGCATTTTTTTTGGTCTTGTGAAACAAAGATTACTTCATCACGGGCTATTTTAGCAGCTTTCCAGAAATAGTGATTTAGACACAGAGAAACTGCAAGGAGGCGTAGACAGATGCTGGTGTGAGAGGGAACTATCCACTGACAAGGACTGCACCTCATGGATGGGAGACCATGTGCTAAGAATGAGGAACAGTCCCGAGTGCAGCTGAAAAAAACCCCTAATTTCAACAAAAAGTCCCAGGTGAATGAAGACTGGGAGCAAAGTGAGGGGTTGGCTGAGGAGAGGGCTGAACTGGGAGCAGAGATGCCTTCAGGGCTGTTGAACAGCAAGGCAGGAAGCTGCTGGGGACTGCTGGGGTGAGAATTGCCACCACCACATCACAAATGGCAGCAGCTGGGTGCATTGAGAGGGATAGTTGAAATAGAAGCCAAAAAAAAAAAAAAAGAAGCCTTTGCTTTTGGTTTGGCCTTGGCTTGGTGCTTGGAAGTCTGAAGTAATGATCACTGGTTTCAGCAAGATGGATCTCAGCAAATTACCAGGCTGCAGTTAATAGTCACTCAGTGATCCGTCTGTGTACAAGGAGATGCAGAAAATGGTTAATGCAGGAACAGGGGAAAAAAGAAAAAGAAAAAAAAAAGAATTAAGAAATACCCTTCTTGGAAATACCAAGATCATGAGAATGAGTGCCCAAAGGAAAAGAGACAATACAGGGTTGTGCTGAGCCTGCATGGTCTGCATGAAAAACCTGAACCAGCTATGAAGATACAGTTACATGGAGAAAAACCCCAAACCACTTTGATTTTCCAGCATAACAAGACTGTTGGAACCGCCAGGCTTCATCTTGCTGTTCATCATCACTGATCCAGTGTGCTGCTGGCAGCAGCTGTCCCTGGAAAGCCAGTGGGTCCCCCCTACACCAGGAGAAGCAGCTGCCATGGGCAGACCAACCTGCTGATTTGGGGAGCAGTGGGGAGCCAGCTGCGTGGGTTGGGAGCAAAGGATGCAGCAGCAAGGAGGTTGCTCACTCCAGGCAGCTTTTCAAAGGCTGTCCCATGAAGTTGCCTCTATGATCCATTGCCAGCTGTGTCTGTGCCAGGATGGGGACAGAGCTGCTTCTCCTGGTGTTTTGAAGCCAGGAGCAAAGCAGTCACAGCTGGGTAGTAAGGAGAGGGAACACAGTTGTTTCCATTGCTCAGCAAACCCCCCTGGCTTCCCCATGCAGTGTGGGGCTGAATGTAGAAGAGCCGTTTGCCTGCTAGAACACAGGGGTAGGGACCAGGGTCTCTCAAGCCTTGTGTATCACCTCACTCTTCTTGAAAGAACTTTTCATTCCTAAGGAAGTGGGTAGCATCTGTCCCTCCCTGAGGTCAGCAGCAGCCCCCACGCAGGCAGTTCCCTTGGCTAGACCAGTGGTCCCAGCAGCTCACAATTGCAACAGGCTTGCATTGCTCCTGACCCTTATGTCTCAGGTTCATGAAGGATTCCTGTTTCACAAAGAACAGTGCTCCCCCACACAGACAATAAGCAAAGCAATTCTATCTAAGCAAACCCAGCTAGTTGCCTAACATTCCTATAACACCAACCCTAAGATAACAGGCAAACCACTGAGCAAGAGGAGGGCAGGTAGCATGGTGCCTGGGGAGATGAGTCAGATGCCTTCCATAGGGCATCTCCTGGATCAGTCTGTGCATCGGGTCGACCTTCTAAATTTCAGCCTCCTTTCCCTGCTGCAGTAGGTTACTTGTAGCTCTCCTTGTGGAAGTGTGGAAACTGCCCCAGTATTGATGCACATGTGGCCAGCACATGCACAGAGCCTGAATAATGTTTTTCCAAGCACAGTGGCTAAAAGCAGTATTCCCCATTCTGCATGTGTGGAGTTCTTGGGGTACCTCTGGTGGTTGTTACTTTATCAAACTTCAGCTCCCTCATCCTGGTCTTGAGGTGTCCTTTCATTGTTTCCTGATATCACTCACCAGACAAGGAGCTGGCTTAGACTGGCTGACTCCCCTGAGCAGCTGCATATTCCAGAGGTGGCAGTGAGTCCTGTGCTCTCCAGTGTGGTGCAACAGCAGATTGTGGTGTGCCAGAGGCCCACAACAACCCAGCAACATTTTCCAGTACGGATACAGCTGGGGTCCATGGACCCCATTGGGACCATCAGAGACCAGTTGCCGGACACTGGGACCTTTTGCCATTGGGACAGCACCATGCAGGTTGGGGGGAGCATCATCAGGAGTATGCCTGCTGGGATCATGGGTGTCTCAGGGCTGGCTCTGCAATGGAGGTGTGAGCCTTCCTATGACCGCATCAGGGTCCAGGTGTGCATCTTGTGTACATCCCACTACAAGGTTCAGGCACCAATATTGCTCTCCCACACACCCTCATTTCTCCCACAGGTTGAAGGGACTTTGGAAATCACCTCACCATTGCATCTGTGCTGAGGCATACTCAAGCTGGCCTTAGGTAACATGAATTTGAACATGAACCAACGGGCCCCCGAGGCAGCCTGTTCTGGTGAGGCAGTGTCCTTCCAGTTAAAAAGGCTTGCAGCATTTAGTCTCTGCCCTTGCTTTTCAGATCACTGTAAGGTCCCACTCAGATGGTAAGGTGATCCATTGCTGTGTAGTTTCAAAATCACCTTGTTGTGCTATAGGATATTAATATACCTGCAGTGGCTGTAGTTTCCTCCTAGCTATTGAACCTGGAATGGTGCAAAATAGGTACTGTTTTACCTTTCTGCTTCCAAGCTGAGTGGTGCTGTCGAAAGGCTGGAGGGATGGGATGTCATCCAGAGGGACCTGGATAGGCTGGAGAGGTGG
>JANHGL010008138.1:0-23653 GCA_024611195.1 Ceyx melanurus | reverse complement strand
GTCCCGGGTTTCCGAGCGGCTGGCGCTCTCTGAAAGGCACAAGCGGCTGCCCGTGTGGCCCTGCAGAGCTTGTACTTGCAGGTGCGAGAGAGGAGTTCAGCTGCCTCTTGCTGCTGGGAGATGCACCACCCAGCAGGCCTGTGCTTTAGCTGGCGTCAGGGTGACTCACCCCGGTCTCACGGGCTGTCGGTGCAACACGTCGAGCATCCCGCCTTCTGAAATGGGAGTCTTCAGCGAGTGCCAAAGATGCGAC
Source organism: Ceyx melanurus (assembly GCA_024611195.1). NCBI lineage: Eukaryota > Metazoa > Chordata > Aves > Coraciiformes > Alcedinidae > Ceyx > Ceyx melanurus. The sequence goes on along the minus strand of JANHGL010008138.1, from coordinate 23,400 downwards.
TCCAGATTCATAGCTGGCTTTTTCCCAGCTGCTTTTGGAAAGCTTTGTAGCCTTCCCAGAGACGTTCTATGAGTCTACGTCCCAGTAAAAAACCTGCTTTCAGGACGTGCATCAGGGTGGTGATTGCTGTGAAGTTAAGTGATAGTTCAGGCTGGCCCATGAACCTAAGTCATGCAGGTGGCCACAAATGCCTCAGGAGCTTTTGAACCAGTGAAGTCACTAATGGCTGCATCTTGTGGTTGTTACTGGCAACAAGGGTGACAGCTTTTCTCAGAGGTCTTCAAGGAAAATGTCAGTCCACTTAAGTTTCCTGGACCAGCAGTTGTGTTTGAACATGGTTTCAATGTATATAACTTACACTCTTCTGAATCTTAACTCTGTAACAGGTCTAATTCCATCCGTATAGCAGAATATCCATGAATAAAAGTAACAGTGCAGTGTCTTAAGATCCTTTGACAAGCAGAATGAGGCAAAAGAGGCCTTGTGACTAGAGAAGGTTTCCAAAATAGAACAAAAACTGGTATGTGGGTGAATTGTGAATCATACTTTTTTTTTTTTTTAGCTCTTCACGGTTTTAATGGCAAGTAACATCTCACAATTTTCATATTTTCTATACCTGGTTAAAATACTTCATCACTTATTTGTGCATTGCCATTATTTCCCATTTTCCTAGCTCATTTTGTCCATATTTTTCTGTTGTGTTCAAAGATGTCACAACCAAAGAACTACCTTTCACACTCTCAGAAGCATGTTTCTTTTGTAATTGACATGGGAATAGGTAACAAGAAATCCATAGTCCATACTTGGTGTAACTTTGGACAAGTTGCTTCAGTTTCTGTGGTCCTCAGTTTTGCCACTTGTAAAATGGACTTTTTTCACTGATCTTTTATTTGTTTGTTTGGGTAACAATAGTGTGATGTGTGTGCCATGGATGTAATTTGTCACCATGATTTCGTCTGCTAAACAGACCAAATTATTATTTTTTTAATAGTCCTTTCATGTAGGACTTTAATTTCCATAGTTTCTTTTAGAACCTGAAAGTGTTGCCATGCTGATTAAATACTGCCTCCTACTTTTTGCATGCAGACTAAACACATAAACACATTCAGCACTGTTATCAGAAGATAGTAATGGATTAAAACAATCTGATCCCCAAATTTGTGGATTCTGGAAAGACAAAAAAAAAAAAGAGGCATTCTGGCCAATAATCAAAACCTTTGTGTAGTGGTGTAGGGAGTAAGGTAGCTTTATCATGATTTTAAGATGTCAGTTCTTTGCAGTTCTTTGTTGGCTGGCGAAGCCTTCCTATAATAGCTTGTAAACACATACTAAGTGTAGCATAGATAGCTGGAGTTTAGTGTAAACATTTTACAACTATAAGAAGTATTTAGACAGATCTGAGTGTTAGAAATACTCACCAGAGTAATTGCCCTTATCTCTGCTTCTGGCCCAAGGAAATTAGCTGTGTTTTTGACAGGGATGCTGCAATAGCAGCAGCAGTAAATATCTGGCTTTTATGACAGAAACACAGAATCATCATGGTTGGAAAGGACCTCCCAGTTCATCATGTCCAACCATATCTACAAAAAAAACCCAAAACAACCAAAACCCCATATAAAAAACAGTCTCCTCCATTCCTGCTCTTAGAGCATGTTCTGAAGCACCTTACCAATTTGTTTCTTAAATACCTAATGCAGGGTGTTGGAGGTACTGACAAGGAGAGGAATGATGCTGGACCTTGTACTGACCAACAAAGAGGGACTGGTTGAGGGTGTGAAGGTAGGAGGCACCCTTGGCTGTAGTGACCACAAGATGGTGGAGTTTAGAATTACAGGCAGCAGGCACAGGGCCACAAGCAGGATTGCTACCCTGGACTTCAGAAATGCCAACCTTGGCCTTCTCAGGGAACAGCTTGGATAAGTCCCATGGGACAGGGCCCTGGATGGCAAGGGGGTCCAAGCAAGCTGACTAATATTCAAATGCCATTTACTTCAGGATCAGTGTATCCCAAAGAGCTGGAATATTATCAACTCTATTAAGAGAGTTAGGAGACCTGCATGGTTGAGCAGGGAGCTACTGGTAAAGCTTAAGATGAAAAGGGAAGTATATAAAACGTGGAAGGAGGGACAGGCTACTTGGGAAGAATACAGGGAGGTTGTCATAGGATGCAGGGATGCAACAAGGAAAGCTAAGGCCTCCCTTAAAATCAAGCTAGTGAGGGAGGTGAAGGACAACAAGAAAAGCTTCTACAAGTATGCTGGAGAGAAAAAGAAGCCTAGAGGTAATGTGGCCCGCTGCTGGATGAAGTGGGTGCCCTGGTGACTGAGGACATAGAGAAAGCTGAGTTACTGAATGCCACCTTTGCCTCGGTCTTTATTTCTAAGGCCAGCTACCAGGTCTCCAAGACCACAGAGGAATTCTGGACAGAGGCTGGTTCTGGGCTCTGCTCACAGGTCATTAGTGACAGAACAAGAGGGGATGGATTCCAGCAGCACCATGGGAGGGGCAAACTGGGCAATAGGGAAAAAAATTTCACCCAGAGTGGTCAGACACTGTAACAGGCTGCCCAGGGAGGGGGTTGAGTCACCATCCCTGTGTGTGTTTAAGGGTTGTTTGGCTACTGTTTTGACGGACATGGATTAGTGGTGAATTTTGTAGAGTAGGGTTAATGGTTGGATTTGATGGTTCCAAGGGTCTTTTCCTACCTGAATGATTCTATGATTCTGTGATCTACCTTCTAGGGTAGATGGTCTCTATTATCCAAGCACCATGCAGCCTGCTTTTTCCAGTGAAGCAGTGGCCTGAGACTTCTCAATTTATCAGTTTACTTGTCAAACCTCCAGAAACAAATGATTCTCCAAGGTCACACAGTAAAGCTGATGCTATAACTTGCTGAATTCTTCCTTTTCCTAGGAAATGCAAGGTGTTGTAAGGAGGTGCTCTCCCCTTCTGTTCAAACAATTGAACGTTTGTGCTGTTTTTCTTGTTTCCATACTCAAATGGTCATTCCCTGGTGACTAGCAAGAAGCCACACCCTTTCTGTCAGTGTCAGACTGAGCTACATTGACCTGTCACTTCTAACTGTCAAGCCTAAATAGCATCGTTATGCCTCAGTACAGAACAGATGCCCCTTAAAAAGGTTACAGCTGGTTTACTATACAGTAAGCCATCTGCTCATACAGCACAGATGGCTGAGAATAGAGCAGCTTTGGGCCTTGCTCTTTTCCCTGGCTCCAAGTCAAAATAAGAAGGGAGTTTTGATCATCTTATCAGAGAAATGGTCTTTCTCTGACCACATGGCACAGTGGACAGTCAGCTTAGAGAACAGGCAGAGCAGCTGCAGAATGCGTCGAGGGACTATGGCCTCAACCTGAGATAGTCTCCCAGAGGAGATTAGGATGTCCATACAGAACACCATTCCTTCAAGCACAAGCACAGATAAAGAAACAAAGAGCTTCTGGGAAGTCTCATGTCCTCAGATAGAAGGAGAAAGAAATCTTTACAAAGAAAGAAACTTTACAAAATTGTGAAACAGATACCACAGCAGTGACTAAGGAGAGAGATTGAAAAGAAGAAGCAAGCTGTGAAAATAATGAAAAAAAGTGTAGCTTTAAGGCCTGACTAGGCCTAAAACTGGGACTTACAGGTCTCATACCTGTCCTCTAGCTCACCTGGGATGTATTTCATAGAATGAATCATAGAATGGATTGGGTTGCAAGGGATCTCCAAAGGGCATCCAGTCCAACCCCCCTACAATAAGCAGAGACATCTCTAACTAAGTCAGGCTGCTCAGAGCCTCCTCAAGCCTGGCCTTGAAATGTCTCCAGCGATGGGACCTCCACCACCTCCCTGGGCAAACCATTCCAGTGATCTGTCACACTCATATTGAAGAACTTATTTCTACTGTTTAACATAAATCTCCCCTCTTCTAGCTTAAAGCCATTACCCCTTGTCCTGTCACTACAAACCCTCCCCTGCTTTCTTATAGGGCCCTTGCAGGTACTAGAAGGTGCTCTAAGGTCCCCCCAGAGCCTCCTCTTCTCCAGGCTGAACAACCCCCACTTGTTCAGCCTGTCTTCATAGGAGAGCTGCTCCAGCCCTCTGATAATTGTAGTAGCTCTCAAATATAGTCATTTTACATTATGAGACTTATATTCAGAAAAACAGAGTTTGAGCAAGCTTGTAATCTATTTTCAAGTACCTGGATAATACAGCTGAATTAAAAAAAAAAAAAAAAAAAAGACTGCTTATGTTACTAAAGTGAAGTATATCCATAAAAGCCTTGCTGAACGGGGATTAAAGTAATCAAGACAATTTCTACAGGTGAAATATTTGCACTGAGACACATGCATAGTATTCCTGAAGCACCCAGAAACACGTGAATTTTACTTCCACCTTTACAAACATATAGAAGCTGGAACAGAGAAAGGATATATGCAAGATAGCTGTTCAGTGGCTAGAAAAAAAGTGACATATGTGCTAAATCTTTAGGATTCTCATTCAAAATAACTTGTTTCTGTGAGATAATTACAGACAATGCTAAAGATACACACTTTGCTTAAGTTCCTTCTATTAATATGTGAAGCCTTTTGAGCTCCTACAAAGACAAAAAATTCAAGTAGCAGCAGAAAAAAAAAGATCCTTATTAAAAAACTGCTGTCTGACTTAGGCCTGGGTCTTCTTGGATCTCTAAATAAATTGGGATACAACTATATGAACAGGAAGAGTAGGGATACAGCAAAGAATTATGTTCCAATTTGTGCTGTAAATGGTAAGCAGCTCTGAGATTATTACTCACCTTCACATGAGCCCTATTTCCTACAATAGTGACGTCAGTGTGTTCAGTTTTCATTTCACTTAAACGTGTAAAGAAATGTAACTTATCAGAAATTAATGACTTAATTTTAAGCTTCAAATGCATCCACAGTGTAGAATTGAGTAAACTTGGAATTCACTGTCTGACTTTGATTTCCTAAACATCAGCATGAGGCAGGGTTATGAGCTGCAGATTTAGAGTTTGCTGGTACTTTACATGAGAATGAGCTTTCTTGTTTCAGGAGAATTTGGGGTCTGGATTGTTTATTCTTAGCACCCTCCATATTCTGCACGTCTTCATAAGTGTCCCTCAGCTTACTCTTAATTTTCCCCAGATCACTGTCAGCTTCTGACCTCAGCTGTAGCAAAGAAAATAGTCTTGATTCAAAGCCAAAGCAACACTGCAGGTGACTGAAATGAGTACAAGCATTTCTACATAGCAAACTCAGTGTGAACACCATCCTATCTGAATTTTTTCTAGTGCTAGAACAGCTCACCTGCAACAGCCAAAAGTAGCACTTCCCATGGCTTTCACTCAGCCAAGAGCAGAAGAGGATTGGATGAGAAAATCTTCAACCTAGTAATCTAGAAGGCATCTCCTTTGTCTTACCATCAACATTTCCTATACTTTAACTCCATGGGGAGTTAATTCCATGTCACTTCTTAGAACGCAATTGCGAGTTCTGGAAATAGAAAACTTTCTTAGAACATGGGCATTTTGAGGGTTTAAAATCACTTGCAGCACTTCCATGCTTTGACTGATCCTGTCCTTCATTTCCTTGTGTGTTTCTGAAGAGCTGGCATAAAGCCCTCCACTCCCAAACTGTGCTCACAGTATCAGAACAGAAGGTCACACAGTGCAATAGACAGTAAGAAATCTCCCCCTTTAATGGCCAACAGAGATCTCAGCACTCATTCTGCACTTATCACACATAGCATTCTTATTGGTGTCACTTTATTCTACATCTAAACTTGCATGGAAAAATTACTAGAATATAAAAGCAGGCAAAGACAGCAAAATCAAAATGGCGAGTCAAAGAACAGAAGGACTGAAGCCCAAAGGTGCCATGAAACTTGTCTGGATTTTCCCCATTTAATCAAGGGCAATGTCTAGATAAATAGGGCAGTGGCTAGAAAAAGAATCAATGCAATGAGAAGGAAAAAAAAAAAAGATCATAACTGTGAATTTTAACCTACCACCTTTCAAGTAACATTGCATGGTTGTTGCCTGTACACAGATGTAGAGCTCCATTCAACTTCACAGATGCATGTGTTCTGTTAAATAGTCTCCTGTGAAATTCTTTTGTCTAACAAGGTTTTTATTATAACAGTATCCTGGGAGAAAAGAGATTTACAGCTCCCCAGTGTGATATTTAATAACATGACAGAAAGCTGATTAGCTAGTTGTTAGTGAGTAACATCTCTCCGCCACTGGACATTGATCATTCTTTGGGAGACTTGTATTCATGATATTTCCAGGCATTGTGAAATAAAAAGTTATTTGGGGAATCAGTGGAGACTTAACATGGTTCTATTAGAAAACACTATATACCTGTGAGAAATGCAGGGACAAGACTCTCAACTGACTCTCCATTTGAGACTGAACTCACTGTGTTTGCCATTGCAAGAGATAACAGTTGCTGCTGTTGTTGTGCTCTTGCTATTTTGATTGTTATTTTAGTCCTGAACATAAAGCTGATTCCTTTGAGGGTGTTTCTCAAAGACTTTTTTTCAAAAACCTCAGAGTACTTACTTTATGTACTAAATTATTTAGTATGGATGAATATTTAATGAAATCTCAAAGTTTTCTACATGGAAAAGGAAAAAAAACCAAGTTCATGTTCATGGTTAATGTGGTAGGTTGAGAAAAAAACACTAATAGATATTATGCACAGAGTAACATTTGACTGACTACTAACAAGCAGGGTTTGCAGAACCTGATGGACATGGGAGGGAGGATGCACAATTAGGTGAGCACTCACACTGCCCAGACTGGGACTGGCAAATAATACTGAGCAAACTGTGAGGCATTCATATGCAGGCATATATTTGCATGATAAACTGCCATTTGCCACCAAAAAATGTTATGTTGCTTGGTTCATTTGAACAAGGCTACCTTCTGAGAGTTGCCTGCTTTGCCTGCTTTCTATTTGAGTCTGCAGTTGGAAAGCTAAAGCTTTCATACACATGGAATCATAGAACCATTCAGGTTGGAAAAGACCCTTGGGATCATCCAGTGCAACCATTAACCCTACTCTACAAAGTTCACCTTTAAACCATGTCCCTTAAAAACACATCCAAATGACCCTTCAACACACCCAGGGATGGTGACTCAACCCCCTCCCTGGGCAGCCTGTGCCAGCGTCTTTCAGTGAAAAAAATTTCCCTAATGCCCATTCTAAACCTACCCTGGTGCAGCTTGAACTTCATGGGTGTTCCTACTCAATTAATAATGACAATATTTTGTACAACCAAAGACTGTGGTAGAAACATGTAGAAATAGGTAGGAAACAAGGAAACAGCCATGCCATGCCATGCATGGACATGTCCCCTTCAGTCACCTGGAAGATATGTTGCTCTTCTACTAACCAACCAACTAGAGAGTATTTCCATCAAGTAGTTGGTCAATGACAGGCATAATTAACTCTGCAAAAAACTGGCAAGGCAATTGGAGGCTTTTAAGATTGAAAGACCAAGATGGATGGTCTAACCCATCTCTTGTACAGGTGTTAGTGGCTGCATTCTGTTCCCAGATGCCCACTGTTTAATTGAACCATTACAAAAGAGTCATAAGCCTTGTTTTTTCACTTTGATGGAGGCATTGAGTAGGACACAGCCGGCCTTCAGCTGTGTTATGCCACGTTAATCTGTGCAGAGATATGTGACCAAAAAGAGCAAAGTAGCCAAGCATGAGTAAAGGCAAACTGAAGGGAAAAAAATAAAAATAAAAATAATTTTAGTGTTACTTTTTTTCCTGCAGTCTGAACCCACACATACAACACACACAACTTATATTTATATTTTCTGCAATCTACTCACCCAACACTGGCCAGTCAAACCTAGCTGTTGCTCATACTCCATCCCTTGACTTCATGAAACCTACGTAATTAATTTGCTACCTACTTGTTGCAGATTAAAGGCCAGAATGACATGCTGAGAAGCAAGTCTGCTTCAATTTTAGCATTGCAATCCCAAGCCAAGGCCAATGTCTCTCTACTATCTCCCTGGGATATGGTTTGCCATTCTTTCTTTGCAGTGTTATCACCAACTCTTTATATCTTCCTGCTCATTTCCTCCTCTGGCTCTCCACCACCAACTGCATGTCAGACTTTTCAGTGTAAGTTTATGAATGTTTTACTGGCCTTCTTGTCTCATTGTTTCCAAAACTGTGAAGCAAACAGGATATGCTTCTGTTTCAATGAACATTAAGCCTGGGTCTAAATGCCAGTGAAGAACTGGGAACTAGGAAAAGAGAACAATAAGCCAGAACACCCAGAGACGATAAAGTTAGAAGTAGGCGTTTACATTCAGATCTTTGTTGCATTCTTCTCTTCATCGAGAACTTTGAATCACAAATTTTAAGCAGGGCAGGGGATGTGTCCAGCATTATTTCCATGGCACTGATGTATGAACTCATTCAAGATGGGGTAAAGTAAATATTGTGATGTTTGGCACTAGATCCCCTGAGCTTTGATGTTCTTTGAAGTTTCATACTGCTTCAAAGCAGGAGGAGCAGTTAATTGTGCTGTTTAGATTTACAAAAGCCTTTTAACAGAGGCATAGCTCACATACTGGTCTATCGAGGTCCTGAGTGGCACTGTCATCTGGCACTCAGGATTCTGTTGCATTTGTTGTCATGCTTACACCAGTACAAAAAAAAAAAAAGCACTATTGATGCTTTTGGGGTCACGTTCATGAAGGGATGAAACACTCTGCAAAAGGTCACTAGGAAGATAGACAACATGTTAATGAGGGCAGAAGTCTTCCGCAGTTTAAAGGGCTTTCATATAATGCTTCGAGGTATTCATTGTACACAATAAGCCCACTGAATACAGTCAGCTGTTATGGGCATTAGATCACTTTCGCATTGTTATAATATGCTGACAGCTAGAGTAGCTGAGCAAAAAGAACACCATCTTCCAAAAAACTGATGATGTCACAGAAAAGCCATCATGACAAACTGAGACACTGGTGTTTTGCTCTCAGTGGAGCTCTTCACTGAATATTGCAAAATGGTAATAAAAAAGGCTGTGTATTAAGGCATCTAAGTCCTTGATTTGTTCTGAGATACATTTATACAGCTAAAGACATGATGTGGTACTGAGCAAATATTTCTGGAATGACAGATTTAACCTCAAGTGACTATTATGAAAGTAGCATGTGACAGGCAGGCAAGCAAATAAAATCTTTGTCTTTACAAGACGTTTGGGCATGTGTGTGGACAGAAGAAGGGAAAGTGCCTATGAAAACAGGGAAAATAAAGCAGGATTATTTAATAATTATTATTAATAATAATAATGCTGAGAAACTATGCTTTTCCACCCAAAAAAACCATCACAAAATATTGAGCAAAGCTCTCATCAGAAGTTGCTTAAAGAAGGAGAAAACATTTACCATGAATTGAAATAACATATATATCATTGTTGGGAAAGCAGTTAAATGTGAACATCCCACCTAATTCCACTCAGTCACCTCTTCGAGGAATCAAACTGATTTATGATTTTTTAAAATCAATGCAATAACAACCAAGTCAAACCTGACCCACTGAGTTTAACCTTAGCTGTCAACTTTAAACAGTGGAAACAAGATTAAAGCATACAGAAACATCTCAGAGATGCTGAAATATATATTTTGCTGCTGCAGCTGCCTCTGGAGACCATGTCTGAGCCTCTCAGTGCCAAGCATTATGTAAAAACCATTTTCTTTACTGTATGGTTAGCTGTCAAAATCAAGAAAGATAAAATATTGTAAATGAAGAGAGAAGCATATTTCTGAATTCTCAATCTTCCTCATAGCCTCTATTTAGTATTGTCTTCTTTTTGGATTCTTAAGTGGTTAGAATAAGATTTATTTGAAGACAGAAAATTTAGTAACAGATCATCTTCAGTCCAAATAGCACTACATAAAAAGTCTGAAAATAAAAGAATCATATATCCCGTCCTTGGTTTTCACTGATGAAATAATCACATGGTCTTCCAGATATAATTGCATCTAATCAACTAAGTGCAAACACAAAGGAATCTGTCATAATTGGTTCTTCGTAGGCAATTGCAATCTGAGCATTCTCTGCAAATGATAAATCCTGATCCACCAGAGAAACTCCCCAAATCAGAAACTAAATGCAGTGTTGTGCTGGCTGAGTTCCTCAGTGCTGAGGAAAAATAAAACCAGTCACATGATGATGGATTGTAAGGGAAGTTGCAAGATTCTTAGGCTTGCAGCCAGTGGGTAACAAAAAGGATGGAGAACTCTTTCCCTCTTTTGGAATCCTGCCAGCTTGACTTAGAGCTGGGAGCTATCACAAGTCCTTTCAATGGCACAGGAGCTCTGCCAGATGAATACACTAGGGAAGACCTGGACAACTGGCAGGGAATTGAGGAAGGAGAGGAATCTCCCCAGTCCTCTGTCTCAGTGACCTGCAGCCTGCAGGAGCTCTGCACAGAAACAGTGGCACTCTCAGACCATGCCTTGCCCAAAGCATCCTCCTCAGAAGGAAATAATGGGAAGACAAGGTGCTCCCCTCAATACCTCTGGCCATTTCTGGAAGAGGTAAATGGTAAACCTACTGTGACATGGGAGAATTAGGCCTAAAAATGTCTACCAAGTTCTTTACATGACTATCTGCTGACATCAGTGCAGTTAGCTCACTTCCAGAGGGACTCTCTTCAAAAGCAAAAGCAAGGAGAGGCTGTTCCATATTAACAACCAACTTCTTGTCACAATGTGTTGTCTGTAGCCAATAATTTGGCCCATTTTTTATGGCTTGTATATAATCTTGTATCCTAAAATAATTTAAAAGTATATCTGTGTAAATGGTAAAATTCAGGAAACCTATCTCTGAAAGATTGATTTGCTTTGAAGTATGAAGTTTCTTTTACATCTCCTCCTCAGATTGTACTGCTTGAATATTCTTCAGACTTTTTGAAAATACATTTATTCTCAAGTGTAACAACTGCCATGCCAAATTATACTTCAAGACCAAAGGGTAGAGCTTACTAATGGAAACAGGTTGCAAAAAAGGAAAGGGGTTATTACTTCTCCATTATGCTTTATGCACGTGATTTAGCAGTATTTATTGTATAATAGGAATCCTTCACAAATACTTAAATTCCAAATATTCAAAAATGAACTTTACTCAAAAATTGTGATACTTTTTAAAATGTTGGTTCTATTCATCTGCCTTGTAGTTTTAAGTTTTTAGGTGCTTTCTTTTTCTCCTATTAGGGCCAGAAGTACTTTTACATTCAAAACAAATGTATGAACTCCAGAATATCCTCTCTCAGCACTTATGGGGACCACAACTCAGTACAGAGAGGTTTTTGAATCACAACAGCAGCAGTCTCCTTGCTTTCTTTGAAACACAGGTAGCCCAGCTTCTGGTTTTTCTCCTCTCAACTGGAATGAGAGAAAATCTGTAAACTGGCTCTGCCAGCAGCAAAAATAACTAAGGCAACAAAGAAAACACATCATAGTTTAAAAAAAAAATAAAAAATAATCCCAGTAGCCACATCAAGTCCTCTCAGTAGAATCCGGGGGAGTATTTAAAGATCTACTGTGTCTTTGCTCTGCTCTTAAACTTCTCTCTATACACTGTGTTTTGTCTTGTCCTGTAGAAATAAACCTAGGGTCTGACCATTGATGTCTTTTCTTATGCTTTTATAGAATAGGGCAGGGAGGAGAGAAATGTTTTGTCCTTTGTGAAGGGACAGACCAGTCACCGCTGTAAAATATTCTGACTCACTAGCACATATATTGGTGTATTCATACAGGTGTATGGAGAACTGCTCTCTTCTGCCACGATGGGTTGGAGTCATGCCTACTTTCTTTAGCACATTGTCACCTACACGCTTTGGTCAGCAGCTCAGCAATGGCACTGCTTCAGATAAAGAGACTTGTCCTGGTTTGAGTGAGAACCAAAGTCTGTGATTTCACTTTTCAGCTCAGTTCTTCTAATTAACCGCACCGTCTGCAGTCAGCAGACTGTTTTCCCAGACAGTGTCTGCTCCTATCAATGATAACACCCCAATTTTAGAGTTACTACCAAGGATTGGAATGCAGATCAAGGCCACTGCTGGATTTTGTGTGCCAGGTTGGGGGCTACAGGGAGTTAAAGACTGCACCTGCAGGGAGTGGACAGGACAGGTGACCCCAAACTGACTAGTGAGGGATTCCAGCCCACATATGTCATATTCAGTATATAAAGCTCTGGGATCAAGAAAGTATCTGGGCTCTTGGCCTGGGGCATTGTTGGTGTTTGTTGTTCTTTTTCTTCCCTCTCTTGAGAGGCTCTCACTCCTGGAGCACCAAGGAGGACTCTCTCCATTCTGCCTTTGATCCCAATCACTTTGTTCCTGACCCCAATACCAGAATCCAGCCCCTGAACACAGCTCCTGACTGCTGAGGGGCCCAGTTTGGAACTTTCCCGGTGCCAACTCCACAGGGTCAGTGATGGTGACATAATTAACATTGGGTGGTTGTGTTCCATACTGGTTTTGTACATATTTGTATATATTCCATTTATTATTATTATTTTCATTTTCATTCAAGCTGCTCTAGTTCCCTTTTCTAATGACTCAGTCTCTCTCCCTTATTCCCTTTCTCTTCCTCTTTGGGGAGGGAGGGGGTTTGAGAGCATGTCTTATCAGTCTGGGAGCTGCCCTGACCCTAACCCTTGACAAGACTGCTTGGAAAGGAGAAGATTCTCTTCATTGTTAACTGCAAGACAGCTCCTTGCCCATCTAGCACTGCTCCACTTTACAAACATCCAAATGGTTTCTATGCACAAAAGCATTGCAGAATACAGGAAGGAGGGGAAAGGCGATGTTTTTTGCTGACTGGACAGAGAAGGCAGAGCCTTCAGTCCTGTCTGCAAGAGCTGCACTAGTATGTGTGGCAACTGGAGGCTCACAATGAAGTAAAACAGCTCATCTTCCAGTCCTGTCTTGGTAAGCAGCATCATTTCCAGATAAAATAAAGGCAACTAGCAAGAGTTCAGTGGCTATCTGCAACAGGGTCATTCCAGAGCCAAATTCCCTCCTTGGGGAAAGCAGCCTTGAGCTGTCTCTCTCACTGATATCACAAAGCTATTGCCATTTGTACCGAGAGGTATCAAGCCTACCCATGCATTCTGAGATTATCTATTTGATGGGATGTTCTAACTCAAAACCAACCAGCTGAGATGAGAGCTCCTACCAGGTCATCAAAGCACTGGCAATGTATCAAGCAGCCAGTTAACATCACACATGTGCTTGAAGTTCATCATCATACAGCCAACCATTTAAGCACATATCTGAAAACAACTGTGTAAAGTGTTTTGTTAGACCAGATCCTTACATCCACTAAGATCTGAGGTTGAGTTATCCTAGTAAGATGCCTGATAGATAGGCCTGCAGGAAGGTACAGTAGGAAGCCTTTCTCCTGAAGTTTTTTGATTACATGTCAGATAAAGTCAGCCCTGTGGAGACGGAATAAATAAAACAACAAACCAAAACAAACAGAATCCTGTCAGCATTGATTTTTGGCAACAATCATCTCTGAAAATTAATCAAAAGTTCTGAAGCATCCTATTGTCTTCAAAAGTCCAGCAACCAAACAAACCAAGCCTTGTGTCACTGCATCTTAAACTGCTAAACCTCCTGCTCTGCAAGAACAGACAAAATATTGGGATACAAAAAAAAAATCGTCATTGCAAAACTATTTTTAATGTTGTAGCTAACAACATTTCTGCTGACATCCAAATGGCGGAGGCTATAAATACCTTCCATCGTCGTTCTAGTGCAGAATTTTGAAATGCATAAAGAAATAGCTGCTGTCTTCTTTGAACACAGAACAGGTCTGACTTCTAAGGCTGGAAAAGAAGCAGAATCCCAGGGCTGTGAGCTTATCCCTTGATTCTAAATTAGATATGCAGTTACTGCAGCTGGGTGGCAAACTGGGTCTTTGAATGTACAAAAAGGCAAGGTAGCCACCTCCCTGCAAATTCTGAATGAGCTTGAGTGATATTTTTACAGACATTGACAAAGTTGTAAAGGACCCTTCCATCTTTCTGAAAATAAAGCCTCATAGTTGAACAGTGAAACGAGACAAAACATTTTATCATGCTCAGCCACAATACTTACACAAGGCACTTAATTCCAACAGCCAGCAGAAATGGACTGATGGGATCCTCCAGTATGTCAGCGACACCACTTGTCTTTAGCAGCTTTCACATATGCCAGTCAAAAAGAAACTCGGCTTCCATTTCAAACATACAGGGAGATGTTATTCCTGATTTCTAAGAACAGGCACAGTTCAGCATGACTTGGAGCACAGAAGTGATAGCTTGTCCCAAAGGAGAGAAGAACAAACTTTCCGTGAGGCTGTGAGGTTTTCCTTACTCAGGTTTTCTTTCTGTATCACTCACCAATAACCAGCAGTAGTGGCCAAGAATATGAACAAAGCAGCTTTGCCCTTAACTCCATGATCAGAGTATGTACAAGTCTGTCTACTGGGGAAAATAGGCAAGCAGGGCTGATGTCTGATGTGGTTAGAGCTTTGATTTAATCTTTTGCTGTGCATTTTTTTATTATGAAGAACAATGCTGAACTTTTCTGTGTTTTTTTGTAAGATATGTCTAAGATGCCACTTTTGCTGGAATTATAGAATTGTTTAGGTTGGAAAATCCCTGCAAAAACTGATGTCTCTTCACAAACTCATGTCTTTCCTGGGCTAGCCCTTCCCTTATATAGCAGCTATGACATCAGTATGGAATACCCCACCTGATTTGGTTGCTTATCCTGGCTGTGGCTCCTCCCATCTTCTGATGAAATTAACCCTATCCTAGCTGAACCCAGGATATTCTTAAAGAATGAAGCAAAGAAGGCATTAAGTGCCAAACTATGACACTTTCATGTGTTATAAATCCCCTTTTTGATAAGAAAAATAAGAAAAAAACTCCCTAGAGAAGAATGGTAAGCACACATTTGAGTACAAAGACCCAAGGGAAGCAGAAGAAAGGAAAAAATTACTTGAATCACCACAGAAAACCAATTTCCTTCAGAATCTTCAATGGTGGTAGCCAGCGGGAATACAGCTGATTAAGGTTAAAAGCACTGGATTGTGCATGTATAATAATTCCCAGTGGGCTCAAGGCAGAGAGTTGCAATCAGGTCTCAAGAATAAAGACACTGAGATCTGGGAATGTGGTTCAAAAGATCATGAAGCCTGTGAAGTGCAAAACTGGATCTAGTTGAGAACTATTTTGCAGGTAGAATACCCCTCGAGGTCCAAAAATTTTCGTTCAACATCTCAAAATCTCACTAAACTTCAGTGGGCACTTGAAAGGTGTTCTTGTGCCAGTAAGTTCTTCTCAAATGGTTCTCCTAGTTTGACAGCTGTTTATTTGGAATGAAATGCAAGGGGAAATAAACCATAACATCATGCTTCCTTGTCAACAGCCAGAAAACAGAGTGAATGGGCAAGCTGCATTCTTTTGGGACAATTATGGGAGAGTATCTCTCTCCAAAGACTTCTGTAGGACAGCAAAAGATGCCAATTACAGGATCAAAGAAGCTCGCAAGAGTATTGTTTTATTTTGGTTTGTTTTTGTTTTTGGTTTTTTTTCTCTATGCTGCATTATAAACCTAGTGCAGAATAGTTCTTTACCTTCTCCTTCAGATATTTCCAGATATACCAGGACAGGAAACAGCTGTTGCATTCCAAACTGCAAGATCTTCCCATTTGCATCTCCTTTTGATCTTCCCTTGCTATGGCCAAGCACAGAAGATACAGCAACTTCAACATTAATTTACCAAACTAGAAGCTGTTTTGATCTGCAGCTGCTTCATGTATCATTAAGTTTACCTTTTCTACATCATATCTAGATTTTGTAAGTTTAAAATCTCTCTGTAAAATCAGATTCCTGTTACACGTTTGCTGGACACCCTCCTTTTATCAGAAAGGTACCTGGAATTAAAAACATTATTCAAATGTTCTTCTTAAATTGTGTGGCCTAAAGATTTAGACCAGCCTAAAATACTTTGGCAGAAAGAAGTTAAAAAAGCTCTCTAACCCTGAATTTTCAAAGTTCTTGACCTTAGCTCAAAACATATGTCCTCTGTGATGACTTGTGAGCTTAGATTTCCACTAGTGTTAGCCAAAAGCACTATAGGACAATTCTAAGAGACAGATTCCTCTGGATTAAAAGTGCAAATAATTGTTCAGCAAACAGAATAGTCCTGTGGAATCAGACCTGAAACTCTGTTGACACCAGACTAGCAAATCAAATCTTGAAAGATCACATCAACAGGACAACTTGTCAAATTTACTCTCATGTCTTGGATGCAGGTGACGCATCATCTGCAGATCACATCCATGAGAAGGAGTCCTTCCTGCTCGTTCCTTTTACACAGTTCCTTAAAAAAATCCTACATGATTTAATAACACCAATTCTGCCACCTAGTGACCAAGAAAAATGAATCTACAGTTGAACGGGCTGAGAAAGCACCGGCTCAAGCAGCTGTAACTGAGCCACAGGGGGTGCACAGGCACTGCCATCAGTACCATGGTTCATCCAGTCGGTCTCCTGCATGCCCAGACCATAAAAGGGATAAGAGAGAATGCGTGTGTGCTGCTGAGCAGGGCATGAGAAGGGTGACCAAGCCAGGATGCAGAAGCCCAGTCTCAATATTCATTCAGCAGCAGAGTTGAGCTGCTGATGATTCTGGACCTTGTCTTCAGGTTGCTCAGCAAGTGGGCTCAGCTATTGCCTGCAGAGAAGCACAACACAGAGGGGAAGGCAACAGACACTGTTGTTCTGACTGGTTTGTACCCCAGATCTCCAGCATGTGGGTGGTGGTACAGCAGGACTTGGTTCAGAATTCACACACCTTGAAATACCCACTGCTCTCCCGATGAACTACCAGCAGTCAGAACTCTCCACCTCTGCAGTGTGGTGGCCACGGAGTGATTAACTGCAGTTTCCTGAATGTCAGGTGGAGTTTGTGCCATACAAGAAAAGAGCATCACCTGCATCCAGTGGAGATGTGCTCCTCTCTGGTGCCTTTGTCTTCATTGTCCTGTACACAGGCTCTGGGAGGAAAAAAGCATTTAGCACAGAAAGGTTGCTCTGCCTGCTGTTAACAAAGGTGAAACAGCAAATAGCATGGTGTTTGCAGAGCAAAATCACGTGGGTTGAAAGAACTAGCTTCTACATATCTGCTTTGGAAGCATTCCTAGACTAGATAGGTGTAAATTAATGGATACCTGCTGCATTTCTCTGGGCTTACCTATAGCAAAACACTCTTCAAACTTTTGTAAAGACTCCAGTGTCTTCAGAACCATCATATGTCCTACAGCTGTTCATCCCTGTTCCAGGAAAATAAAGGTAGCTCTGATGAGTGATCACACTTTGTGTCATGCAGCTCTACATAAAATCTTTGGAAGGAATTCCCTCCTATTTACATGTTCATCCCTGTCCCAGGAAAATAAAGGTAGCTCTGATGGTTGATCAGACTTTGTGTCATGCAGCTATACATAAAATCTTTAGAAGGAATTCCCTCTTATTTACCATGTGGAATTGAAGGCACTGGGGATTACCACGGTGGGAATACTGTGGTGATACTGTAAAATGTACATAAAACAACCACCACTTGTGGTTTTTGCTTCTCCATACTGTCATGTGAAATAGAAATGCTGCATCCTTGGTGATTTAATAATGTATTAGAACAACTAAACACCACAAGATCCTGGTAGGATAGGGAAGGATGCCAGATTCTTGTTCCATAGCATACATGTTCTATCATCGAGCTCCTCCTGGTTTCTCAGCCTGCACTGTTTTGTTCAGGGGGTAGGACACTCTGGCTATTATTTGAAAGTAGAATCACTGAGACAGTGTTTGTTTCAGTAGGAAATTGGATTCAGAATATCCTGGTGGGGGAAAAGTGGAATGTTACATGGATGCCAGAAGAGATCCAGAATATGGTTTGATTTTTATCTTCTGAGGAATTGAATGGTGCACACATTATTGGAGACAGAAGCTGTTTCCCAAGGGCACAGTGGAGCAGGGTGTGGAGGTCTCTTAAGTGGTACATCAGAAAGATTCAGGTCTGGTAACATGTCCTACTCTGCTGTTCCCTGATAGGAGCTTTGGTTTTTTTGAACCACATTGTCCTGCATGTCAAACAGAAGGATCAAAAATTCCACAGTAAGCCTGGATGAATATTCCTGGATCTATACTGCAGACTCCTGATTTGATTCTCCATTGTGAGGTAGTGTTAAGAGATCTGATTTTCAGAGCTAATATTAACTAGGTCTTGCTTGTGTGTGCACAGTGTCAATACAAGTGAACCAATGGCCCCAGAAGTCATGCAGTGGGAAGTCTTGTACACAGACAGCTTGATGTTCAGATGTACAGACATGGAACTAATTATTTTTTTTCCTCCTTTTTTTCTGATGCAAAGAGGATAAAACACTCCTCTGCAGATGTCACAGTCAGCTCTGTATAGTGTATCACTGAAATGGTGACAAGTGCTAATCACTGATACTTCATGCCCACCTAGAAACATGGAATGAACAACTGCAAGAGATACTCAGTTGGACCCAGGTAAAAGAAAATAGAAGAAACAACCTCTCTACTCTAGAGACAGGGTAGCTCATCTCCCCCTGCCATGACTTAATGACTTCCATGAGTGACAGAACAAACCCTCCCTCATAACAGAATGAATCTGCACTATAAAACAAACACAGTCCCTCCTGCAAAGTCAGTGGCTGAGGTGGAGATTATCTAGTTATCTAGGTTATCTAGTCCTCCAATCCCGAAAGGATGGAACAAATGTCACAGGAAAATAGTCCATGGGCAATCATTACAGAAGAGTCATTCTAAAGAGAGACCAAGTTCAGCCAGCTCTCCTAATTCTTCCATAGTTTAGCCTCCCCCACTGAAAAAAAGTAGGAGTGGAAGAACTTTCCTCTTCACATATCCAGCCACCAGTGGTTAGAAGCAGATTGTGTCCTTTGGAGATGTTCATGGAATCATCACAGAATTATAGAATGGCTCGAGTTGGAAGGGCTCCTAAAAATCATCTAGTCCCAACCCCCCTGCCATGGGGAGCCAGTAGACCAGGTTGCTCAGAGGTTCATTCAGCCTGGTCTTAAACACTTCAGGGGATGAGGTGTCCACAGCTTCTCTGGGCAATCTGTTCTGGTCTCAGCACTCTCACAGTAAAGAACTTCTTCCTAATGTCTAATCTCAGTCTACCCTGCTCTAGTTTAAAACAATTGCCCCTTGTCTTATCATTTCATGCCTATATAAAAAGTCTCTCTCCAGCTTTCCTGTAGAGCCCCTTCAGGTTGATCCATAGGGTCTCCTGGTTCATCCATGCAGGTCTCCTGGCATTCTTACCTGCCTTCCTCTCCTCTTTTCGGGAAGCATTGCTCCTGGGCTCAGAGGAACTAGTCCTTGAATACTGACCTGCTTTCTTGGGCTCCTCTCCCCTTCAGGGCTTCATCCCATGGTACTCCACCAAGAAGATCCTTGAAGAGCTCAAAGTCTGCTCTCCTGAAGTCCAGGGTGGTGAGCTTGCTGCACAATCTCCTTCATGCTCCTGAGGATCTTAAATTCCACTATTTGGTGGTCACTGCAGCCAAGGCTCTTCTTGAGCTTCATGTTAGCCACTAGCCCCTCCTTGTTGGTGAGGACAATGTCCAGCAGAGCACATCTTCTTGTTGGTTTCTCTACCACCTGTAGAAGGAAGCTGTCATTAATGTATTCGAGGAACCTCTTGGATTGCTGGTGCCCTGCTGTACCATCCTGCCAACAAGATGAGGACCAGGGTTTGTGAATGTGGAGCTGCTTCCATTTGTCCTTGGAGCGCCTTGTTCCTCCTGATCAGGTGGCCTGTAGTAGACCCCCACTGTGATAGTGCCATCCCCTGACCTATAAGCTTTCTGTCAGCTCCTCATCTGTCCCCAGTCCATCAGGACTCCAGATGGTTGCTAACACAGGGGGTGACTCTCCCTCCTCCCCTGCCTGTCCTTTCTGAAGAGCTTGTACCCATCTCTTCCTACACTCCAGTCACTGGAGCCATCCCACCAGGTCTCAGTGATGCCAGTAACATCATTCACAGGGGAGATGCTCAAGTCCCTTCATCATCCTTGCAGCTTCTGTTGGATGCTTTCCAGTAGGTCCTTGTCTCAAACTGGGGAGCCCAGAACTGCACACAGTATCCCACATGTGGTCTCACCAGGGCAGAGCAGAGGGGCAGGAGAATTTCCCTACACCTGCTGGACGCAGTTTTCTGAATTCCCCCCAGGATGCCATTGGCCTTTCTGGCCACAAGGGCCCATTGCTGTGCCATGGAGAACTTGCTGTCCACCAGGACTCCAAGGTCCTTCTCCAAGTAGCTGCCTTCCAGCAGGGCAACCCCTAACTGTACTGGTGCCTGTCCAGGTCTCTCTGGATGGCAGCTCAGCTCTGGTGTGTCACACACTCCTCCCAGTTTAGTTTAATCAGCAAACTTGCTAAGGGTCACTCTGTGCCTTCATCCAGGTCACTGATGAAGATCTTGAACAAACCCGGACCCAGAACTGACTCCTGGGGAATGCCACTGGCCACAATAGACAGATTCTGTGCTGCTGATCGCAACCCATTTTAGGTTCTCCTCCCCATTCTTACTAAATTGGCAAGGCTGTAGCCAAAGATGTTCTCACACTTCTCTTAGACCCCATCAGTCCCCAGGAGATGGGATTTCCCAAAACAAGACCCATGATCCAAGCAGCAGAAGCCCTGGCTGTGACACCACTCCTGTAGACATTTATTGATTTTCCCAATTCAGTCAGCCCTTTGACCAGGAGGACTGATGAAAAAATTACCTGTTGAGTAATGAGTTCTTCACCACTGCTCCTGGGTTCTGTAATCCCTCTTGATGCTCCTGAGATTGCTTCAGGCTGTATTACTGGTGAAATGGACAGTAGTCAGTAGGATGTACCAAGTTTGGATGTGATATCCTTGAAGCCTCAGTAAGCAGCAGACCTTGCTAGGTAAGAGGTCAGGGCAGCAAATGGGTGCATCTGTACCCCTCAGAAGAGAGTCACCCACTGCTACCACCCATCTCTTTTTCTTGGTGGCACTTGTTGTAAAGGGAGCTGATCTAGCTGCCTTCCTCAGTTCAGAGGTGTTACCTGCTTCAACCATTCTCCCCTCTTCAGTCTGCAGAGGCATGAAATGGTTCTGCAGGGGCACCTCAGACTTTGGCGAGGAGGTTTCTTCCTCTGGATGGCTCTTACTTGTACAAGCTCCCATTCCCCAGCATTGTCAGCTTCCCCCTTTTCTGGGTGTGCTAGTGGAAGAGTTTTTGGCTGTTTAGCCAGAGGCTGCTGGTCCACTACAGCTACCCCCTGGCTCCAGCTATCTCCTTTTCTGCCTCTCTGATGTTTCACAGCCTTTTGATTGTCTGCTGGAGATCAGCCACCTGCTGCAGAAGATCTTCCACCTGGGCATAACTTCTGCAGGCAGGTTTACCACCCATCTGTACTCCCAGAGTAAGGTCTGGGCATTTCCCACAGGATGAGGTCTGCACCACAACCCCTATCATCAGCAGCTCAACCTGGGTGGAGGCTCTGGCCACCTCTAGATGGTGCAGAGTCCCCAGCCAGAGTGCCCACCATCCTGCCTCGAGGGGCTGTTAGGATGAGAACATCTTCACCCTGCTGAGCAAGCAGTAGTGGAATTCATGGCTCTGATCAGAGAAAAGCTTCACAGGAGGATGATATTTGTCCTAGGAAAGCCTCTTAAGGTGGAGCTCTTTGACAAATATGGTGGAATAGAACCTGAAAAGGAGGGCAGGTCTCTCAGTCACAACTGAAGCTCTCTGAGATTGATACCTGACCCTCAGTTTGACTTCAATCAAGGTCTCTTGGTTTAAAAAATATATTGACTAAGCATTTTCTCACTGAAGACTTAAAGTTCTTTGATAGCAATGTATAAATCTTGCCCTAAATATGAGCAGACATCTTGATACCTGAAGTACACTGTCTAATCTATACTAGAGTTCACCCTTTGTCACTAACCCAAACTGTTCAAGGAGTGAGGCATTCCTTTCAAAAACTTCCAACAGCATCTGCAGTATCTTAGTAATAAGCTGATCAACTGAAAAAAAAAAAAAAGCAACAAAAACAAACAAGAAAACCACCTCATGTTTCTTATTTTTAAAATCCAACCTTGGGCTCAGAAAGTTAAAAATTCAGCCAACTAAACTCCTGGAAGGTGGATAAGACCAGGGCCCTGTATAATGAAGATCAGAAGCAAGGAGAGAGAGGTTTCCTCATCTCCTTTTAAAGTTTGCAAGAGTCTTTCTATTAATGAGCTATCACAAATACCTCACCTTGGATAGACCTAGTGGATGAACTAAAGTAAACAACATTCCCAAAATGCTGTTAAAAATCCCCACTTCCTTTTTTAAATGTTTTCCATCTTTCAGCTTGAAAACTGTCTAACCAAATCTGATTTCAAACTGACACACTTTTCATTCTTCCACCAGAAAGAGCTGACAGAGCATCCCTATCAAAGAGTGCATCTTGCCCAGGGGCTTTTCCATTGTGCCATGGAAAATAATGCAGCTGCTGGTGGCCAGAGGTTCTGTGGTCAACACCTGCCTTGGCTGGGTTTATGGAATCTAATCAGTGAGGTAACAAGGCACAGGAGGAATAAAGAAAACCTCTTTGGTCATTTATTAGCACTTATCCCACCTTCTCACACATCCCTAGCCTGCTGCCTGAGCCCCTTCACCCCAGTATCTCAGATGTGTGGTTAGTCCTGCAACAGGAGTTAAACAGTTATGATTGTCTGCTACAGCTGTGATGGTGACACAGCAAAAGCTATCACTCAGTGTCACCAGCTCAACACTGAGACTTGTCAGCCTGTTACCTACAGGCAAACTGTTCCTGCTTTTACTTTGGAAGTCTTCTCCAGCCTGGGAATTGTTGATGGAAACATCAATAGGAAGAAAAACCTGGTGCAGGTGACTAGAGGCTGTCAGGAAGAAGCAAAAAGCAATCAGAACATTCTGGAGTAGTGCTAAATAAGTGGTTAAAGGCAGAGAAACAATATTGCCACAGCAAATCTTGGCTTTCTACACGTCATAAAACAATTTACTTGGTGGATAGTGTTCTAGTATTTAGGGGAATGCTATGCCAAAGGAAACAGATGTAGCCAGAACAAAACTAACACAAGGAAAATGGACTGATTGCGTTTCAGTAAAATAATCTGAGTTTGAATGAACAATCAGAAGCAGCAAATCCTGCATGTGAGCCATATCTATGGTTATTATGTATGTATAATAAGCATAATAGACTGCAAGTTTGGAATCCATCAATGCATTTTACTGCATC
>JANHGL010008134.1:0-20572 GCA_024611195.1 Ceyx melanurus | reverse complement strand
TGGGGGGGGCAGGAGGGCGAGGGGGGCGGGGGCGCGGGGGGGGGGGGGGGGGGGGGGGGGGGTCGCCGCCGCCGCTTCTCGCTATGGGCCCGGCCGGGCTCCGCCGCGCTCTGCGGTAAGGGGATGCGGGGAGGTGGCCGCGCTGGGTTTCCCCTTCACCGGGGGGGGGGTGGAGTCCCTCGGGGCGGCCCTGTGCGGGAGGAGCCTGAGGAGCGGCCGGGCCCTCCGCGTGGAGCCCGGGCGGGGTGCGGGGAGGTTGCGGGAGCCGCTGTCCGCGCAGCGGAGAGGGAAGTTTTGAGGCGTGATCCTGCGGGGTTTATGGAGGGCGCGGGTGGGAACCGAGCGGCGGCTCAGGCCGGCTGAGGAGCCTTGCGGGTTTCCTTGAACAAACGGCCAGGGAGGTTTAAAGTTTGCGGGGCTGCGTCCCGCTTCGCAGGGACCGCCGGGGCGGGACCCAGCAGCCCGGGTGTGTCTCGGCCGCTGAGCTCTCCCGGGATCTTCAAGTTGTTTCTTAAACGAAAGCCTGAAACGGGTCTTCAGGTGCCCGCGAAGTCGCGGGCTGACCCCGGCGAGCCGCTGCTCGATGTATCGCTCTATTTGGGTCAGGTTCTATATAAAACCTCCCTTGGCTTTAGGGCAGGGTGAAACCGAGCGTGTGGTGTTCTCTGGGTCACTCGGCTTCGCTCCTCCGAGGAGCGGAATCGTCTGGAGGGCAGCGAAAAGGGGGTTGCGCGGGCGGGCAACCGTGCGGGGGGCACCGCAGCAGCCGGGGTGGGCGCCGCCGGTCCGGCCGCTCGGAGCGAGCTTGAAACGGGGCTGCCAAGCGACCTGCTGCCCGGACCTGCTGCTGCTTGGCCGTGGGAAGCCGGAGCACGTCTGCGTTCTGAAGCCGGAGCACTGAACTATTTGCGGGGGGCTGCCGGGTCACACGGCCCCGTGTGACTCCCCGTGGAGCAGCAGCGAGGAGGAACGAGGGGATTTCTTTGGAGAGAGCTTTGGTAAATACCAGGGATTTAGCGTGTGGCTGCACTGAAAAGGTCAGCGGTGGCTCTCTGATGAGAAATGAACGCGGGAGATGATGGGGTGAGAGCAGGATGCTGTGCGCTGGTCCCTTTCCTCCTCCCTCTCTCGGCCACACTGTTCCTTATCGTGCCGGGGGGGGGCGGTGGAAAGTGCTGATCTTGTTGTTTTGGGGATTCCTTTTTTTTGTTGTTGTTGCTTGGTTTTGGATTATAATCCCTGACAGGGCACCTCGAAGGTGGGCAGAAGGGTGGCCAGGCTGCCTCAGCCCTGCCCTACGGGGGTTTCAGAGGGGGTGAGGTGAAGTCCTCCCTGGGAAGGTGTCTGCTGCTAACAGATAGCAACAGCTTTTGCTGGCACCACTCCCCTTTCAGGTTTCTTTATGTCGAGCTACCCAAAGGCTTGCTCTCAAGCTCTTATGTGGAAGAGCTCCAATAAATACCCTGCAGCTCGGAACCAGTGTGTAAAGCATCAGCTGTTGTGTCAACATCTAGCCAGGTGAAAGGTGTTTCAGGCAGAACCTTTCTCTCCACCTCACTGCAGAAGAGTGGAGGAAAGGCTACAGCTCTCCAGAGTCCCCCCCTCTTTCTAAGTGGCAATATCAGCCTAGCTGGGTGCCACAGCTGGCACAGCACAGTGTTGTAATGGCATTTGAGGAAGTCTGGAATTCTGCTATTTTCAGCAGTTCTTTGTCAAAAACTCAACGAAAAAAAAACCAACAAACCGTAATTGGCTCAGTTGTTCTCTCCCAGCTGAAAAGAAGCCACCAGGGGTGGGAGAAATTAACAAAGTCACTTGCTGCCGGGTTTCACCATCCAACAGTCAGCTCTAATGCAGAAAGAACTGAAGGAATTTGTGCTCCCCTGGGTGAGAAGCAGGGTCTGGGGGCTTTAATTGAAGGCCTTGTGTATCTTCAACACTAGAAACTAAATTTCCTGGTTTCCAGCCATCTGGCTGTGTTCTGTCAAGTCAGCCTCTCCTTCCAACGGCCCAATCAAAAGATAAGCCTGTTAAGGGGCTCTGATGACACAAGGGAAAACTTTTTCCCAGTGAGGGTGGCAGAGCCTGGAAGGGGCTGCCCAGGAAGGTTGTGGAGTCTCCTGCTCTGGAGACATTCCAGACCCCCCTGGATCTGTTCCTGGGTGACTTGGTCTAGGTGACCCTGCTCTGGCAGGGGGTTGGACTAGATGATCTTCTAGGTCCCTTCCTACCCCTGATGTATGATTCTATGTGCAGGAAGCCTCAGTGTGTGATGGCTCTCTTACCTTGTGTGGCCAGCCCTTTGTGAATGGGGTGGAATAGCACCCAGCTGAGCAGGGCCTGTTGGGACAGGGCAAGGGATGATGGTTTAAACTAAAAGAAGGGGATTCAGACTGCAGAGAAGAAAGAAATGTGTTACCCTGAGGGTGGTGAGACACTGGCCTAAGTTGCTCAGAAAGGAGTTGATACCCCATCCTTGTAATCATCCCAGGTGAGGTTGTTTGGGGCTCTGAGCACCCTGCTCTAGTTGCAGATGGCCCTGCTCACTGCAGGGGGGTTGGATGAGATGTCCTGTAACGGCTCCTTCCAACCCAAACCAGCCCATGGTTCTGTGAAAGAGTTTTAACATCAATTTGGGATGGCTAAACTGATGATTAGTTAGGTAGGCTGCTTCAGTGCACTGACAGCTCCAGCCTCTCCTGAGTTTTTGCTTTGGCCTGCTGAAATCTTCTCTCTTACCCCATGGATGGCCACAGGTCAGTGCTAATCATCCATCTGTATCTGTGTGCACTGAGCAGCACCTTTCACTGCCTTTTCTGATGTTTTTTCAAATTTATTTTTAATGATTTAATTTTTTTCTGATTTTTGTTTAATACTTTTTTTATTTTTCAGGAGTTACAACTGGAGCCTCTCTTGCTTCGAGAAGCAAAATGACTCTCTTACAGCTCTGTGGTGAGGAGGGGATGTAGAAGATCTGCCATTGCACTTTCCTGAGGTAAATACAGGGAGTTCTCCACAAGTGTGAGTTCTCAGCTGTCTTTCTTCGATGGCTTCTCCTGGATGTCGTGGTTACTGGCTCTCTCTAACTTCCCCCAGTTAGAGAAGCAGAGGGAAATAAACCTGTGGCCATCAGGTAGGGAGCAACAGATCTGCCCCAGCAGCATGGTGAAGGCCATTGAACTACAGCTTGTGCCATTCCTTGTTCTGTGGGTGAGACCTTTGTTTCTGGGTGATTCTAGACTGACTGGTCTGTCCTGAGACTTCCTCTCGTGGAGGCCCCCAGGCGAGGTCAGGACAGGGAACAAGATCACAGCTAAAGACGTTTGACGAGGCTTCTCTTGCTATATTTGCCTAGGAAGGTTCCTGCCCAGCCTAGGTACAGCCCTTGCATAATCAGATTACAGCCTTGTGTTGCAAGGTGCCCCGTGCCCCTGGGCTCGGGTATCTGATACGTGAGAGCAGCCTGGCCCTCCTGGTGTTTGCTTCTCCCTGCTCCACTCCCTCCGCTGGGACTTGGATGCTCTGCAGAGTAACTGTCCAATTGTGAGACCCTTCTGCAATCATTCTGTCTCCTCAGGTATGCAGACTTTTAAAAGTCTTTTTCCCTTGCTTAGATTTTTACCGTGTAACAGCATTTTGCAGCAGCCTTGCTGGAGGAAAGCATGTTGCTGTTTGCCTTTTAATTCCTGTTTCACCTCCATTTTTGGCCTTAAAATGTCAGGGATAAGTTGCCTTAATGCTCTGACTGTTGAGTTCAGCACTACACTGCGTCATGTTGCCCAGGGCTGTGTCTGCTCAGCAGTGGAATTTGAGTGGGGTGGAATCAGCATCGTGCCTCAAACCAGCCGTCCACTCTGGTGTGTTTCTGGTCTTCACAGAGGGTATTAATAAGAGCAGCTTAAAGGAACCTAAAGGGATCACAGAAAGCAGCCTAATAATGGTGGTTTCTGGCTTGCTTTTTATTTTATTTTATTGTTTAATGGTTTATATACTTGCATGAGGTGTTGGTTATTGATGCATACTTGAGGGTTAAAACCCCAGCAAGAGAGTCTGAGGGAGGAATCCTGATGAGAACAGTGAGAGGTGGCTGAGAGGATTGAAATGCTGAGAATGGAATTGTTCCTGTTGCCTGCAGTTATTCCCTTAGTTCAGCTGGAAGCAGGCAGTGGGCATCCAGGCTGTGGGATGTGATTGCTAGCTGAGCATCAGGCATGTTCTCCAAGCCTGCTGTTTCCTTTTCTTTCAGTGGTTTAAAACAACTGAATGCTCCTTTGTGCACAAAAGCGTTTGAAACGCCACGATACAGGAGCTGTCAACAAGGGGGGTTGTGCATCATGATTCCAAATGTAATGCAGGAAAGGGGATGGGGGAAGAATCACCCTTCAAGCTTTGCCAGGCTCCTAAGATGGGTTCCATCTCCGGAGTAAGATTAATCCTGCCTTTACAGCTCAGTTTTGTGCTTTATTGTGAGTTTTGATGAAGTTCTAAGTTGAATTTGCAGTGGTGCTGGGCAGGAGCAGAGGATGGTACCACATGTGGGGTGCAGCACTGGTCAGGGACTGCAGAGACCTGCTGGTTGTTCTGGCCCTGCCACTGACTTGCTAAGCAGTGCCTGGGCCAGATGTTCTACCCAATAATGTCTCCTCCTCTCTAGTTGTGAGAGAGCAAAGCAAGGTCTGTTTGTGAACATCACCAGAGTGCATCGCTGTGTTTGGTGTAAGGAAACTAAAATGTTCCCATCTCTTTCTGTTACAGGTGTGCTACAGTAAAAATGGTGCAGAAATACCAGTCTCCAGTCCGGGTCTACAAATACCCCTTTGAGCTCGTCATGGCTGTGAGTAACACTCAGCACTTTGACCTCTCCTGCTGCTGAGGGCTGCAGCCTCAGGCTGGTGAGAGGTGTGGGGGGACTGTGGGTTTGGCCAGCGTGTCTTTGTGGCAGCATCACGGGCACACTGTGGGAGCAGAGGTTCAGCTTTCTTAGCTTTTTGTGCTTTCTTTGGTTTTGCTTTGAAAAATAAGAATCAATGTCTCAGTGTTTTGTTGGTTTAGGGATGAGAGGGGAGTCAAAACCAGCAAAACCCAACCTTTTGTCACTATCCTTTCATAAGGAAAGAAAAAAAGCTGTGCCATTCAGGTAGTCAGGGTCAGTCTGTAATCAGTCAAATGCTGTCTTTACCTTATCCCCAAATGCTGTTGAGTTTAGAATCCTTCTAGATCTGATCCTGATCAGTATGGTTGGATGTGTGTGTCTAGAACTTGATTCTCCATCACACTGAGCTCTTTGGTTAAAAACTAGAAATCCTGGGGGAAAAAAAATGTGTGTGGTGTTCCTACCTGTTTGCTCCCTGAGGGAAATACTGGGAGAGCTCTCTCCACATTTTGCAGTTCCCACAAGGACCTGTAATTGAAGTTCTTTTGCTGGTAATGCAGAAACCTAATGTGACTGTTACAGCTTCCTTGGATAGAGGTTGAAGACATTTGTGATTATTGTGCATTTTGTCACCCTCTTGAAGGTGTGAGGCAAATATCTTTCTGAGACATTTGCTCTGTGCATTTCAAGGGCAGCACTTGGGGCATTACAAGGCACACATCTGGGCATTAAACCAAGACCCTTGCCTATATACTTGCAAGGCTTTCTTTTGTCATTTGTTGGGTGTTTCAGCCTACTCCAGAGCTCTAGGGACTTAGTATTTGCCACTTCTAGTCTGATGCTTTCTCCTCTGTCTCTCTTCCCTGCATGGTGAGTTTTTCTTTAGGCTATTAGAGATCAAAAATGAAGATGGGGAGCTGTAGCCATGCAGGTAGCTGACATCATTGCCATGAGTGGAAGAGCAAGCCTGACAGAATATATTGTGGTTTCTGGGAAATAAGTGCCATAAGATTTGTTTTATCCAGAATGGCCTCCAGACTTTTAATGATGGAAGTGGGGGAAAGTTACTTTCTTTAGTCATGTGTGAATAATGGAGACAGAGATACCAGAGGTTGCTCAGTTGACAATGGTTACCATTAGCTTTGATGCTCTCTGATCATCATAAGTAATGTTTTTGGCTTGTTTGTTGTTTTGTTTTGTTTTTTTGACAGTTTGCTTCTCTCAAATTCCCACCTCCCACCCTCCTTGTTTCCAGTCTTACCCAGTTTTGCCCTGGCTCTTAACAGCTAAGCCAGTAACATGCTGTTAGAAGTGCCCTAAGCAGCCTGAGGCTCATGTCTGGGGTACTGAAACTATTCTGACTGTGTTCTTAGCTCTCTCAGTATATCCCATGTTAGAATAAGACACCAGAACTCGTTCTGGAGCTCCTGGTATACTTTGCTCTGTGCATACCTCTCCACATTCCTGCCATCTCTATTAGCAGGATAAACCTAACACCAGATGCCTGTCAATCGATTGGCTGCTGCTACAGGAGGGCTGCCTCTAGACAAATCCCTTGTAAGCTTGTTAGCAGAATGCCTAAAGGCCAGGGTTTGATGGGTTTATTTTCCAAGTAGTTTAGTTTTATTTCCTTTCAGTTTTTCAACATAACAGGACTTAAAATTCTCAGGGATTTCAGGCCTGGGATTGTAAATGTCATCCTTTAGTTGTTCAGCAAGCTCTGATTCCTGTTACCTTGGCAAAGTTTAGTCTTCTTTCTTATGAAGATCACATCACTTGTCCAGGGTCACCCAAAGACCTGTGCAGTTGAGTAGGGAGCTGGGACAGACCCCTCAGACTTACTCCAACCTCCTGGGAAAATCCCATTGCAGCAGGCTTTGCTGTAGGATGCAGACTGGCATGGTAGAGCCTGTGCCCATGGTGCTGGGGGTGGGCAGGCTGAGGTGGGGGGTGGGTGGGTGCAGGCTTCCTGAGCCATCCAGAGGCAGCCTTGTGTGTGGGTGGAGGCTGTGTAGAGCTGTTGGGTGCTGGAGGCTCTGCAAGGAGAGTGGGTGTACAGCCAAGCTGCTTTGCTCCTCAGCATGTGCTGGTGCTGATGGTCTGCTTCAAGAGAAATCCCCCAGCAGCTTTCTCAGTGCTGGGAACTGCTGTTCCTCTTTTTTTTTTCTTTTTCCCCCTCTCAAATGCTGTGTGTGTGCCTCTGGAGCACCAAAGTGTTGCACTGGTTCATGGTAGGAAAGCAGAGGTCATATGAGTAACCCAAGTACCTTGTGAGACCCCACCTGGAGCACTGCATCCAGCTCTGGAGCCCCCAGCACAGGAAGGACATGGAGCTGATGGAGCAGGGCCAGAGGAGGCCACAGAGATGATCAGAGGTTGGAGCACCTCCTATGATGACAAGACAAGAATTGGAGTTGTTCAGTCTGGAGAAGAGAAGGCTCTGGAGAGACCTTGTGGCCTTTCAGTATCTGAAGGGACCCTACAAGAAACCTGGGGAGGGACTTTTTAGACAGGAGGTGGGGTGATGGCTTCACACTGGAAGAGAGCACATTAAAGATTAGAAATGAAGAGTAAATTCTCCACTGTGAGGGTGGTGAGCCACTGGCACAGGGTGCCTAGGGAAGCTGTGGGTTCTCCAGCACTGGATGTGTTCAAGCCCAGGGCTCTGAGCACCCTGCTCTAGTGGGAAGTGTCCCTGCCATGGCAGGAGGGTTGGAACTGGATCAGCTTTGAGGTGCCTTCCATCTTAACCATGAAAACACCACCTTACTTCATGACTCTGCACCCTTCACCTGATATAGTTGTGCTTGATTCCCCATCTGTAGAACAAGGAGGGTCACAGTTCCTGAGCTCTGTTCCAGCTACATCATTAGGTAGGTGGTTGAGGGGTTTTTTAGGAGTTTTGTTTCTTTTTTTTTTCCCCTAGAACCTCAGATGTTTGGACCCCACTCCAGAAAACAGTGCTCAGGTGTTCACCAGTTCAAACTCAATGTGGTAATTTTCATCTGTTTTGTTCCTAATCTGTACTCATCTTAAAGGATCAAAAATATTCCACTCTTCAAATGATAACCAGAGCTTGACATATTTATCCCTTATACTTGAAAAGAACCTTGATGTTTGTTGTGCTCTGTTATCTTGTCATGGTTTTCCTTTCAATTTTAAATCTTCTTTTTGTGTGTGTGTTTACTTGTAAGTGGAGCCATTCCCTCAGATGGCTAGTCCATGCTCTTCTGGTCTTCTCAACTAGATCAGCAGGTTTGGGATTGCACAGATGGAGTGGCAGGGGTTGGAAAGGACCTCTGGATTGTGTTAAAGATGTCAGATCTTTAAGTAGCTTTACTTAATGACTTCTCCCTGTTGCATTTAGCACACTGAGAGTATCAAGAGACTGCTTAAATCCTGATGCATTGTGGGTGCTCCTCTAATGCTGCAGTGCCAGAAAGGCTCCAGTATTTCCCTGCCTGATGCAGTGATGCTTTGGCAGCAGAACCCCTGAGCTGCCTTTGGCTGGGTAGGCACCACAACGTGCCCTGAACAGCTTGTGGTACACGCTGGTAACAAAATGGGGTGTGTGGTAAGAGAGAAAACTGTGTGAAAGCAGCATGAGGTGCAGACTGCTGTCTGGCAAGGATCACACTAGCTCTGTGGGTATGTTTGGAGTGACAAGTTGATTGTGTGTGTGTGTGTTCACAGCCCATCCAGGTCTCCAAATGCTGCTGCTCCCTTGTGACAGAAGGTGTGCAGGTTGGTTGTCTAGGTCAGCCACAGTGCAGTCTATTCCACCACACCATACATTTTGGGGGGGGGGTGTTGCTTTATACTTTAATTGCAGAGCAGAGTATCCCCATCTGGAGCTCCAAATTAGTGTCATTATTCTAGTGGCATCACAGGCTGATTTATTTTTTTTTTTAAATAAAGACAAGTAGAATCTTAACTGAAATGTTTGATGCTGGTCTGTAGCCTCTGCTTCCAAGTATGAACTCTGGAACCAGAAGAGCAGTTGCTGCAGGGAGAGCAGAGCAATTTCTGGCAGCTGGAATCCCTCTGAAGCTGCAGTGATGGTGCAGCTCATCCCAGGGCTGTGCAGAGTGGCCAAAAAGATCAGAGTGGGAGCAGCAAGTGCAGCATCTGCAGGAGTGCCAGAGAAGAGGTTCCTGCAGTGGCTTGCTGCCCACTGTGTCCTTGGGCGGCTGCAGATGATAAGGGGCAGAGCTCTGCAGCCTGGTGCTCCAGGGCTCCTTTGGAGCTGCTGTGATGTAGATAAGGTCTCAGATACTGTCTGCAGTGGCATTTCTGGTTGGCAGTGCCTTGGAGATTGAGCCAGAATTGGTGTACAAGGGAGGAAAGCATTTTAAGAGTTATTCTTTGGTGTTTAATCCGTGTCACCTATGACATGAGGTGTCTCCAGTCACCCGAGCAGTAGCTAAGAAATGGATCCTCCCCTCAAGACAGGGCCTGTTCTCTCTGCCAGGATCATCACAAGTGTAGAACTTGCCTCTCAAGTGCAGACCAGACACCTTTGGATGTGGATGGCCTGTCTGCAGCCGTGCTCTGTGCCAAGTATTTTTGGGGAAGGCAGCTTCCCTCTTCTCTGCCTTTTGCCATGTTCTGAAGGTAGGTTTGGTGTGACTGTCAGAAGCTACTGGGTTAACATTCTGTGCACTTGGAGAGGATCTAGTGTTGACTCAAGACACGATGCTTCGGTGTTACTTGATGGTTTGAAGCCATGCTGTCAAGATCCACTATAAATAACCCATCATCTTACTGCTGAGAAGCTTTTGGCAGCAGAAGTCTGCAAATAATGCTCTGTGTCAGCTGGGATGAGTCTTCACAGCTGTACTCACGTGCTCAGTCCCTGGGCCCTGCCACCACCACCTCCTCCTGCTATTAAGGAGGTTGAGAGTGAGCAATAGTCAAGATGAGCAAAGAGATGATGTTTCTCTGGAGATGATGGTGTGGGATGTCTTCCCTCAAATGTTTGGTGAGGGCTGTCTACCACCAGCTGCTGGAAACAGATGGAGGAACTGCTCATTCCTTCAGAGTTCTGGAGAGCTGCTGGCCACATAGGCACATCTGGCCTCTTCAGTGTGCCTTGTGGGGATCACACAAGTCTCTGGTAGCTTTGCATTACCACTGTTAAAGCTCTGTGTGTGCTGGGCAAGAGTGGTTCAGGAGTGGATGGTGCTGGCACCATGTGTGTATTGAAGAGGATCCCAGACTGGTTTGGATTGGAAGGGACCTTTCAAGATCATCCAGTCCAACCCCCCTGCAGGGAGCAGAGACATCTGCAGCTAGAGCAGGGTGCTCAGAGCCCCAAACAACTTTGCCAGGGATGGGGCAGTCACCATCCCTCTGGGAAACCTGGGACAGGGTCTTCAGTGCAGTTTAGTGCTGCAATGGAAGAACTCCAAAGCAAGCTGTAGCTTGATGGCACTGCAGCATAGCCCCAGGAGATGCAGCCTTGCTGGAGGTATCACCATCATCTTCTGTTCCAGTAGTGAGTACAAGACCCTCCTGTCTTCTGCTGAATGTGTAGGTGCAGAAAACAAATAACAAGCTCTTGAGCAGGGACTAAAACTGATGAGCAAATGTGGAACCATCATCAGTTGCTACATCTCAACCAGCATGGTTTGTTTTTTTTTATTTAACTGCTAAGCACAGTGACCTGTCTCAGTTTGACCCTGAATCCAGACTAATTTGTACAAATTATCCCATCAGCTTCTGTCAGTGATGGATCCTCCTTCCAGCTAGGTGTTTGCAAGCCAGCCTTTTGGGGTTTTTTGAGGGATTCAAAAAATTTGTGACTTGAACTGCTCTGCCCCTGGGTTTCTCCTCTGGCAGGTGCAGTAGCAGAACAGCTTTGAATGGGCTGTTGTGCCTTCTCAGACTGGAGGTCGGGCACGTTGATAGTTTCCTGGGTTAGCTTCGTGCAGCTGCAGTGCACAGGCTGGTTTGAGGAGGTTTGCTGTGTCACTTGGTTGGGTCTGTGTTGTAACAGACAGCTGCTGCTCCCTCAATTGCTTCTTTCACCAAGAGCTGGAGAAATGAGGCAGATTATTGGCTGTAGACCAGGGAGAGATAACACTGGGTACTGGGGCAATGTTTACAACCTGACTACTGTGCTCCAGTGGACTTCTCAGTGGCAAATCTTTTTCTTTCCAGTGAAAGTCCCAGCAATCCAGGCTGTCGGGGGTGGGAAGGGACCCTGGAGATCTCAGTCCAACCCCCCTGCCAGAGCAGGCCCATGGAATAGAATCTGATCCAGCACAGGGCTCATAGGAACAGATCTAGGGGGGCTGGAAACTCTCCAGAGCAAGAGACTCCACAACCTCTCTGGGGAGCCCCTGCCAGGCTCTGGGACCCTCACAGGAAAGAAGTTCCTCCTCATGCTGAGGTGAAACCTCCTGTGCTCCAGCTCCATCCATTGCCCTTGTCCTGTCACAGGGCACAGTGAGCAGAGGCTGCCCCTCCTGGAGACAGATTTGTCTATCATTAGAACTGCTCAAGAGCTAGCTCAAGTGCATCCACTTCATCTGTAGAAGAGCCAAGGGCTCTTATCATGCTTCTCATTATCTCTTCAAAGAAATTATGACATCTGGACATCTTTAGCTCAAAAGTTGATATTGTATCTGTTCCTCATTTCCTTTTCATCTGATCACAAATGGGTGTTTTCTTCCTTTATCCCAGCAAACTTTGCTTGGCTGTAACATGACCTTAAGGAACCTTGTCTTGTTGCTTGAGATTTAAACTCTGATCATGAAAGTTTGGAGCATCTTAGCTCTTAGCACCAGGATGAAGTCTTATCCTTGTAGCCTAGTCACATAATATTGATTATAATGGTTTCTGTCTACATCAGGTAATGCTTTAGTTCCTTTGTGTGTCCCACACAACAGAACTTTTCCCAGTAGCTGAGCTTTTGCACTCTGGAAGAGCCCTGAGGTTCATCTTGGTATCATACAGGAGTCAGTCTGTAGTTCCCACTCCTCTGCTCCTGCTGGAGTCAGAAACAGCAGATCTCCACCATGCAGTTAAGGAACCCCTACCAGTATCTACCAAAAAAATCCCCAACCAAACCCTGAAGAACATTACAGCTGTGCAGCCACTTCACAGCAGCAGCATTTATCAAGTAGGAGATGAATGTTTTCCTGCCAACCCCTTCCAAAATAGCTCGGTGTGTTACTGCACCACTTCATGGACAGCATTTAGCACGTGAGCTCTGAGTATCTGCTAACAGATCCTCTTGCTGATAGAGACACTCCAAACCAGCCTGTTTGCTGTGTATTGGTGACAAGATTGAAGAGCCACGTGTCTCAGGTGGCTGGCGTGGGGAGAAATCCAGAATTAGTGCCCCAGGAGTCCAAGCTGAGAGGGTAACACTCCCTCTAGGATATTAACACGTTGTGTTAGAGCACACTGGGAACCACTCAGCACCCAGCAGGTACTGGGCTGGAAGATCTGCCAGGAGCTTCATGTGTGCAGGAGAGCTTGGGTTTTGAGATGTTTTATTTCATGCTTGGGTGTCCCTGTTGCTTTGGATTCCTGAGGCCTCTGTTGTGCAATGGATTTGAAGGTCACTTGCTGGAGAAGGATGTTGAAACCTGCTGAGGAGCCTTCTGGCTATGTTCTCTGGATCATACAGCATTCTACATCCCACAGTTCACTGGATCAAACAGTGGTGATGGAGCCACTACCAGTCTGCTGGAGGTTAAACTGGACTGGGGAGCAGGATCACACTTGCACTGTCAATACACACACCACCTTGGTACTGGGGAGGTGAAGGGATGGGGGAGAACCTTTGTGCCCTGGAGGGGAAGGGGTTAAGTAGTTGAAGGAAGGGGGCTTGTGGAGGAGGGTGATTTCTCCTTTCTGATTGTGAGGCTTTATGTCATTTGTTTTTGTTTTGTGCTCTTTTACAACCTGTTCTTGTCTGAAGCTGGGCTGACCTTCAGGGCAATCTTCTCACAGATGCATTGTGGATTTGAACAACAATTTAGGACACCCAAGTGTGGCTTCCCTGCTTTGTCCTCAAAAACCCTCTTCTCTGGAGGTATTTTTGTATATCGCAGCGTTAGGTACATAAACTCTTTGGCCAGCATAGGTAAAGCCTCTTAAATACATCCCCCAGGAGCCTGCAGGGCAAAAACTTGGCCAAAACTCTTCTTACTGATGCAATAGTCAGCTGTATCACTGTCAATCAATCATTATCACATAATCCCATCATAGTGGGGGTTGTCAGGGACAATCACAGAATCACAGAAATTAGGGGCTGGAAGGGAGCTAGAAGATCATCCAGTCCAACCCCCCTGATAGAGCAGGATCACCTAGACCAAGTCACCCAGGAACAGATCCAGGCGGGTCTTAAGTATCTCGAGAGATGGAGACTCCACAACCCCCCTGGGCAGCCTGTTCCAGAGCTCTGGCACCCTCACTGAGAAAAAGTTCTTTCTTGTGTTGACCCTAAACCTCCTGTGCCTTGTTCTGAACAAAACTCCAGCTGGTAGCCTGCATTTTCCTCTTGATAATCTCAGCTTCTGTTCAGAGCTCTAGGAGCAGGAGATATGGAATGTGTCCTTAAGTGCCTGAGCTATTTTAAGAGCAGGTATTCTTACAGCACCAGGGTACATGGGTACGTTTGAGGGTAACCAGCCTTGGAGCTGCGGCGGTGTCACAGAGAACACCCTGAGCGTGCCCACGTTGCTGCGTCAGGGCTGGCAACCAAGCTGCTATCAGTTCTTACCACGTTCTTGTTTTCTTTTGTGCTGGATAAACCCAGAAATAGTCGTGAGAGAGTGACTTGCTGTGTAAAATGGTTGTGTCTTCCAGAAGATGGCAGCGGGTCAGGGAGGTTGCCGCCCGGCTGTGGAATGATGGCCAAAGAAGTATCTTCTGGCCAGGGAGTGCTGATAAAGAACCTTTGGATAAAAGGCTTTTCAGAGGGCTGTGGGTTAATTACAACCAGGAAGATTTCAGAACTAGGACAGAATTAGTTTAGACCTGGATAAATCAGGGCAAAGTGAGTAGCCAGTAATTGGCGGCTTACCCTCAAGTGCAACTAGAACTCTTTAACACACCACATTTTAAGGCACGGGAGTATTAATTATTTTTAAGCAGCTGCTTCATACAGGGGAGATTTATGACTTGAGTTTTATGATCTCTGGGTCAGGTCTTTAGCTGGCAGGAACCAGCAGAGCTGTGTTTGCTTTTGCTAGGAAAAGATTTGCTTCCTGATGTTCAAGTTATGACCCCCAGTCTGACACCAGGCTTCTGTTTCTACTTGGTATTAAAGAGAAACTGGGTTAAGACTTGGTTTGGTGGGTGAGTTGAGTGTGTGCTGTCTCTGTTCAGAACTAGTTTGCTTTAACTTCAGCCCCTGCCTTGGCTTTTTTTTTTTTTTCCAGAGGTAAAACAACTCTGTTTTGTTGGACTTTTGGGGAACGGATTGATTCGGAACAAGTTGTTCCAGCCAGAACCTGACACTTGCTTTGTTTTCACTTCCAGGCCTATGAGAAGCGTTTTCCTACGTGTCCAGAGATCCCAGTCTTCCTGGGGAGTGAGATCCTGCATGAATCCAAGAGTGACGATGGAGCCATCCATGTCATCGAGCGGAGCTGCAAACTGAACGTGGATGCTCCGAGGCTGCTGAAGAAGGCAGGTGGCACCGAGGGGACAGAGTCCTGGGGCTTCTTGGCTGTCTCAGATAGATAAGGCTCCTAAAGTTACTCTTTCTCTCTCTTTTTCCCCTCCCCTTTGGGTTCAGATTGCAGGGGTAGAGTATGTTTTCTTCATCCAGAAGAACACGGTGAACTGGAAGGAGCGGACGCTGCGCATCGAAGCCCACAACGAGACCTTTGCCAACAGGGTTGTGGTGCTGGAGACCTGCAGCTACTCCGTGAGTGCCCTGCCCTCTGCCCCTTCCCTCAGACTGCCCTGCTTCTCTGCCAGCCTTGGGAATCCTGCACTAACCTAGAGGCTGAAGTTGCTTGGGTGAATCTGAACGCTGGACTATAATGTGCTAGTTATCGTTAGATGCTCTTGGACTGAGCAGGTGGCTGGGTCTTAGAGTGTGGATGTTCTCCAGTGCTTTTTGAGGGCTTGGGAAACTTTTTTTAATAGGATCACAGGATGTTTGGTTGGAAGAGACCTTTAAGATCATCAGCTCCAACTGTTGATCCAGCTCTGCCAGGTAGCTACTAACCTGTGTCCTTCAGCATCACAGCTCCACGGCTTGGAAACCCCTCCAGGGGTCACAGGGACTCTACCTCTGCCCTGGGCAGCCTGGGACAGGCCTGGACAGCCCTGGAGGGAAGAAATTGTTCTTCAGCTCCAACCTAAACCTCCCCTGGGGCAACTTGAATCTATTTCCTCTTGTCTTGTCCCTTCTTCCCTGAGAGAAGAGACTGACCCCACCTGTCTCCAGCCTCCTATCAGGGAGCTGTGGAGAGTGAGAAGGGCTCCCCTGAGCCTCCATCTCTCTACGTTCAATAAGCCCAGGTTCTTCAGCTGCTCCTCCCCACACTCCTGCTCTAGACCCTTTCCCAGCTTCACTGCCCTTCTCTGGACACACTCCAGCCCCTCAATGCCCTTCTTGGAATGAGGGACCTGAAACTGAACCCAGTAGATTGATTGTGATTTGGATTGATGGTGATTCTCTGATTGGCATGTTAGTCCTTAGGGTGAGAGTGGAAAACGTGGTTGGTGCTAGAGAGCTGCTGGTGTTCCCTAAGGGGTTTTTTTTGGTTGAAATTCAAGTTGTTAAAAGCATCTGGAGCTCGGGCATGAATTTAGCTCTGGATATTTAGAAGGAAACCCTTAATATTTACTATGCTGAGTGCCAGAGGGGAGTGTGGCAATTCATTTTGCCCACACATAAGTGAAAGTTTTAGCACTTTGTCATGATCTTCATGCCCTAAATGTCTGGAGGAAGGTCTCAAGCCTTATTTGCTGCCAGGATTGTCTCACTTTGTGGCAGTATCTCCAGCAGCAGTGTGCAGTTTCATTGTAAATGTGCTATTAGGGCTCAGTCGCCAGTAAATAGCTTCATCTGTTTCTGGGAGCCATCGGATCCTGCTTTTTTTGTTCCCTAAACAAAAACCCAGATCCTGTTACTTACCTGCCCTTTTGGCAACTGAACAACAGCTCATTTTTTTTTGAGAGGAAGCAAACTGGAAGCAGCTTCTGTTTCAAACAGGCCAAAGCCTTGAAAAGGTCTGAACATTCTGGATGGTGAGGGGCTCTCCTGAGCCAGAGATCCCTTGGTGGCTATATGGGGCTTCCTAAAACTCCAGGAGATGAAACTCCCATCGTTGTGAAAGTGCTCTGTCAGTCCTGAAACCCTCCCAGATCAGCTCAGGCACTGTTGCACTTGCTGATTTTGGCCGTGTGGCCTTCGGAAGGAAATGTCAGCAGCTGGGCTGTTCTTCCTGAAGCAGGGTGGGAGCTGGTTCTCCACATCCTCAGGATGGTTCCTGGCTCTATTTTTACCAGTTCCCTTTTCCCTGCCAGAGTTGCAGAGGAAACAGGTTTCTTCTCATCTTTCCTTTTCTGCAGCGTCCTCTGAAGCAGCTTGGAGAAATGTGATCCTGCTCTTGCAGTTACTGAATCTCTTCCCTGGGGGAATTTGTGTCCTTTATAGAGCTCATAGCTTCTCGTGGGAGCTGGAAGTTTGTCCTTCCATGTCAGTTTGTGAGCAGCACCTGCAGAGAAAAGACAGTCCCCTCAGCAAACAGTTAAAAGAGGAAAAGATTCAAATGTTTTTTACCATCTATAGACTGAGGGGAAATGACTGGACAGGGAAGGTGTGTATTGAACTGACAGTGGGAAAATCCCCACTTAGCTGTGTCCCCTGTGTTTTGGGGAAAAGGCTGACATCAGCTGCTGAGTTTTCTGTCCAAACCTAGAAAAAAAAACCCAAACCTGTTTTGCCTTTTTGTTCCTCTGCAGGGGTTTTTATTGCATGTTCTGATGCCATCCCTGTCTTGAAGATCTTGATGTTGTTTCCAGGGGAAAGTCTTGCTTCTGCTTTAGTGCAACTTTTGCTCCAAATATTGCCATTCAGATCTGCTGGGGCAGAGATGGGTTTTTTATCTTGATTTCCTTGTGCTTGTGAGAAATGCTGGGCTGACCACAAACATCTCTGGGTCCTGTTCATGGTGCATTTCTGTTACTCTGGGGGAATTTGTCTGACAGTTAAATGTAAGTCTGTCAGTACCTCATAAGTAGCCTCTTTTGCCCCCCCTCACTCTGGAGGTGAAAGAGGTGGTTTGGTACCAAGGGCAAGAGCCCTGCCCTCTTGTGAGCCACCTGCCCTCATCCAACCCTGTGCTTGTCTTTGGGCTTAGGTTCACCCTGAAAATGAAGAGTGGACTTGCTTTGAACAGTCTGCATCTCTTGACATCAAGTCATTTTTTGGCTTTGAAAGCACAGTGGAAAAAATTGCCATGAAGCAGTACACCTCCAACATCAAGAGGGTAAGCTGGGCTCCCTTTTGTGCTGTAACCCCTCCAAAAATCACTGCTGTCAGTGTCCCTCTCTCCTCTAAAACAGACCCAGTGTAGCTTGATGCCTCTGCAATCACTCAGTAGGGCAAAGGAAGAAAAAGCCAGTGTGCAATGAGCAGCAAAACAATCTGCTCACTGCAGTGTCTCTGGGCAGGGAGTGAGCTGTGCCAGAGGAGGGTGGCAGTGGGTGCTGTGGGTACCAGGCTCCTCAGACACTGAGGATACTGTTTGCATGCAGGAAGGGAAAATTCTGCATGGAAATCAGCACCCTGTCTCTCCAGTGGCCTTTTCCCCTGGGATTCAGCAGCAGGAGGGACACAGAGGTAACAGGACAGCTAATTGGGAGAAGGAGGATGGGATAAAGGTGTGATAAAGGTCCATATAATGTCCATAGCATTGGAATTAGCCTGGCTAGTGTAACTTACCATTTGCACAGTGCTTACAGACTGATTTTTTTTTCCAGCAGGGTCATGCAGATGGTAGGAGACTGACCATTTCCCTTCTGTTTGTCAGCATTAGTCATCTGTCCTGAGGAAAACCTCTCCTGCACCTTGCTGGTTCTGGGGAGATGTGACTGTGTTTTCTAATGAGGGTTTTTCCCCTTCAGGGCAAGGAAGTGATTGAACATTACCTGAAGGAGTTGATCTCCCAAGGGATCACCTTCATCCCTCGCTGGACACCTCCCCCACAGAAGGAGGAGCAAACCCCTCCTGTTGGGCACCCTGCTGATGAAGTGCCACCTGAGTCTGGGGCTTGTGGGACCACCAAAGAGCAAACTGGCAATCTCTGCACTCCAGCAGAAGCAGCCAGCCCTGATGGTAGGTAATGTCTAGGCTGTAGCAGCTGCTGGTTATCTAAATGCCTTGAGCAGCACTCACTAATGAGTTTATTTTTACTTTTCTGGCTGAGGCTTTTCTTCTGGATTGTGGGTGGGGAGGAGGGAAAGTTATTCTCCTTTGAGAAAAACACAAAGAATGAAAGTTTGGGTTTTTTTCCCCCCCAAAAAGCCAAGAAATCCCATGCAGTCCCATGCATGATTTTGTTTGAGCTTAGAAAAAACTTGGATTTGACCTGACCTTTAAGGTATTTTGATCTCCTAAACTGGAGATGCTCAGAAGTACCTTGAGTGCACTGTAACAGGATTATTATTAAATATTTCAACTGTTTTGAAGTGACTGTTACTGGGGGTTGGTTTCAATGCTCTTGTTCCTATTTCAGGCAAGACAAACTTGCAGAGTATTGTCTAGTGCCTTTCTCACACTAAATGCCTGAAACAGACTTTATCTTTCTGTGTGTTGATCTGATGCTATCTCCTAGACCAAATAAAAT
Organism: Ceyx melanurus; assembly: GCA_024611195.1. Lineage (NCBI taxonomy): Eukaryota > Metazoa > Chordata > Aves > Coraciiformes > Alcedinidae > Ceyx > Ceyx melanurus. The sequence continues at coordinate 1,873 of JANHGL010008134.1, read as the reverse complement.
TATTCTCTGAGGAGGAAAAAAAAAGTAATAGAAGAGGCCTTTTAATTTAGAGCTGTGGTATTAGAGGTAGGAGTTGTCATGTCAGATGGAAAGACAGCATTTGTTTTGCTGAAAGTAACTAGGAAAACAGCTTGGAATCTGTAACTATCAATGGTTCTGGTCTCACCAGACTTGCTCTGGTAGCTTCTCTGTATAGCAACTCATCTGGAAAAAGCAATGAAATCCACAGAGGAGCTAAGAAATGTTTGTGTGCTTTGCTATTAAAGCTAACTAAGAGTGGCAGGTGAGAAGAGTAGCTCTTCTTGTTCTGGTTATATTGAAGTTTAGGAGGTGATGAACTTCCCTGGGACTGCTCCCCAGCTTGTGAGCTCTGTGGATTCAGTGGGGTGAAGCACTTAACCAGATGTAATTTCTGTATTATCAGTCACCAGCAGTGCATCCTGTGGCTGTCCAGGCCCTGGTCTGTAGTGAGCAATATCTGCCACAAAAGAAAAAGTCCTGTGTCTGCTGAAGGGCTGGCTTGGAGGAGGTGGCCCTCCCAGCCACCCTCCTCTTGTGCCTGCATGCCTCCAGCACAGCTACAGACCTGGGCTGCTCCCCTCTGGCTACCACCTTCTCCTTGCTGGCATCTGCACACACAAGCCTCAGATGGCACATCTGCTTCTGTCTCTGAATGCTGGCAGTCTCCAATCCTTTGTGATCTGGAGGGGGTCCCTGAGCTGCTGGTGTGCACAGGGGTTCTCCTCATGCCAAAATCTTGATCAGAAGCAGCAGTGTTATTCTCCCTTTTCCTCTGGTGTCTGTAAGCAGAAGAACATTTCCATTTTTAGTGACCTGCTTTTTATCCTCTTGTCATTGGAAATGGGTGAAAGATCTTTAAGACACCAGGAGATTAAAGTGCCCAGGTCTTGGAGTGGTTAATGAGGTGAGTTCCAGAGCTCATGATAGTTCTTTCAAAGCTCCCACTGGAGCAGTTCAGGGTTGAATGAAACAAAAGTGTTCTCAGAGACAGAGTGATCCAGCTCTGATACCTTAGGTGCTGGCTGTGCCTGAGCCCTGACCCCAGGCTTCCACTCCTCTCTAGGCAGCCAAAATGAGGGCATCTGTGCTCTTCAAAGCAGATCAGAAGTCACCTACATTCCATAGGAATAACTGCACACCTCTTTTCTGGCTCCGCTGAGTCTCCTCTGGATTGTTCTGATGTGTGATTTCAGTTTGGTTTAGGTGGTTCTTTCTTCCCTCCCCCCTCCAGCTGACAAATTGGAGGCCGACTACATCGAGAGGTACCTGGGCCAGCTGACTCCAATGCAGGAGAGCTGCTTGATCCGCCTCCGCCAGTGGCTGCAGGAGACACACAAAGGCAAGGTGGGTAGGTCAGGCAGAGTGCCCCCCTCTGACAGCCTGACCATGGTGGCTCTCAGAGCCCGTGTGCCTTAGACCCTCCAGTAGCATTCAGGGCCAAGGGTGGGTCCTGTGCTTGGGTCGCAATAACCCCTCACAATGCTGCAGGTTTGGGGCAGAGGGGGTGGAAAATGCCTGGTTGGGAAAGGCCTTGGGGATCTTGGTCTACAGCCAGCTGAAGATAAGCCAGTGTGTGTGTGCCCAGGTGGCCAAGAAGCCACCTCCATGCTGGCTTGGATCAGCACCAGTGTGGCCAGCAGGACCAGTCCCTCTGCACTGGGCACTGGGGAGGCCACAGCTCGAATCCTGGGGTCCACTGTGGGCCCCTCATTCCCAGAAGGACAGTGAGGGGCTGGAGCTTGGCCAGAGAAGGACAATGAAGCTGGACAAGGGTCTGGAGCAGGAGTGTGGGGAGAAGCAGCTGAGGGACCTGGGCTGGTTGAGCCTGGAGAGAAGGAGGCTCAGGGGAGAC